>JAEIFV010000521.1:0-226452 GCA_018904265.1 Lordiphosa collinella
TGTTTTGTTTTTGGGCCAATATTCGCGTGGCTCTCAACACCCAGCGGCTCAGAACACCACATCTTCCCCTATTAAAACAGTTTGATAAGCTGTCTCACCAGTCTTATTAGCTGTTTACCTTAACTTTATTTTCAGATTCTATACCAGTTACTTTTCATATTTGATGTCTTTTAAGGTAAAGTTATTGCAAAAACCAGATAAATTCTGAAATTCAACCTCTAACAGTTTGACATGCTTGGTGTGTCAAACTGTTACCTCTGTTCTGTTTTGCAGGTTCTTGACATCTGGTTGGCCAAAAAGTTTAAGCAGCCATCACAAACATAGCACTTGGCGACACAACTTGAGCCCGGAGTACAACCTTGAGGAGCTAAAAATAAAAATTTCAACCAGTGGAGGATATCCCTAAGGATTTGTTGACGTACACACCGCACCAGCCCAACCCCACCCATACCGAGGCAGAATATGAATTACAAGTTGCTCAGGTCGCGTAATTCGTGTAAGTGCTGAAGGAGGAGATGGGAGAGCAGTGGGAATATGGTTGGACTCGCCTGACGACGTGACAGTTTACAGCTTCAAGCAGTAGCATAAATTTATGATTTAATTCCGCTTTTGGTTTCAGCGTTTTGCATAAATTTATCATTAACTGAATACAGTTCGAGGGGCATTGCTGGGGAGTTTGAGATGGGAAATGTATTTGAAAAAAAGTGCAAGGATGCAACAGGTTTTAGGAAAGTTACAGAAAAATTACCGAAAATACATTTTGATTAAAAGGCAACGAAAAACTTCTGAACTTGGTGGAATGATTGGCATTTGCATGAAAAAGTTTCTTTGGTATGTTTCCAAAATTCAAGATACATTTTCTAAACATCACATTTTGGCGCTTATTTTCAAGTTTTTTTTATTCTTAAGTACCTTCAAAAATTTTTTTCAAGATAATTGCTTAAATAAAAATTTCTAATGTGAACTTTTTTCGGTCTGATGGACTTTTTTTCAAAACAATATATCTTTTTCCCTTTTGAAATTTGTGATATTATGTGCATAAAAATTACATTAGTTTAAAATTAGTCTTCACATTCGTTAGGCCTCGCAGTTTGACAAGCATTGCTAATTGCTAAACGCTTCAGTAGCATTTCCTGTACAGATTTGTGTTTCGCGATCACTTTCGCTCAATTTTATGCAATTTCCAGTGCATTTTCTTGATCAGCAAAAAGCAAAAAACTTAAAATGCAACTGCAACAACATTTATGTAAATTTTCCAACATTTTCATTATGTGGCCAACGCATACAACGCCCCACCTCAGCCTCAGAGCCGTCACTCATTTTGGCCAATTTCTGCATCTCTTTGGCAGCGTCGGTTGGCAGGCCGGTTTTTTAGTTAATATAAATCACCAGGTTAGTGAGCCGTGGACAAGGCAAAGAAGAGGCAGAAGAGAGAGAGCGAGAGCGAAGAGTAGTCTTCAGTCTGAACTTTCACTTGCAAACTATTTTGCAATTTTTGTTGGGCCGAAAATAAAAGCCTCTTCTCTTGGTCAAAAGTCTCAGCTCAGACATTGAAGCGTTTACTTGTTAAATCTCTATGTATCAAATTTTTTCAAAGCACCCCGAAATCGTTTTTAAAACTCCTTTACGTTTTTATACTTATGCGGGTGGTGTTGACCATCTCGATCCTAGGCCTGCTGCTGTCATGTCAGGTTTTTGGATCTGTGGGCTGCCTGCAGCTGTGCTTGATAGTAGCATTACCCTTCGAACCCCCATCTCTCTGTCTAGCTACTGATTGTTATTTATTTGCATGTGTTTTGTTGTTGTGGTTTTTGTGCCACCCAAATCGTGGGATGTTATGAAAGTCTGACCAAGGTGTGCTAAGGGGGCGTTGCAGACACACATAACACATGCACCGACCAGATGCCCAGTGGATGCAGCTCATAAATAATTGTGTAAAATAAGCCAGAGGTCCAAAATTACATGTAACATCACTATGGCAGTGACTCCAAAACTTCGCGCACGCAATGCGGGGAAGAGCTACAGGAGGTATGTAAGCCAGCATACCAGCAAAGCCGTTAAGAGCTGCTGCTTAAAACGGTGATAAAATCATCCTCCCCCCTAAGAAAAAAACCCATTGTCAGTTGCATCTGGTTGTTGTTGCTACAGAGAGGTGCTTCAACGTTTGTGAATGCCGCCTGCACACTGGGCCCTACTCCTGCGTTAGAATTAATAATCCATATCGAAAATAGTTATAAATTATTGCACAAACATTTTCTAGCGTTAGTTAAGTCGAGATGATAATTATAAGAAAATTTAAACAATAGACCGTATAAATACTGAGCTTTTTAAAAAAAGTGTACCCATCGACTAAATAATATCGAACCTTGCACCGGCGTCTGTCTGTTTAGACTGTCTCCCGAGTTTTTTTGCGCATGCTGCTTTGGAATTCTCAAGCAGTTTTGGCTTCGCAGGCATGGAGAGGCTGCTGTTTGCCTCCTTGGTGGTGTTGTGTGTCTCTGTTTTAAGATACCCAAAAACACCCAAATCACCCAAAAAAAAGTAGTCATCAAAATGACACTATTTAGTCATCAGTTTGAAACTATTGAGTATCAAATTCTCTTTAATACTCCAAGTATCAAGTTGATATTTTCGAAAGTATTAAAATGATATTTCGAAAATATCAAATTGATACTAACTAGTATCAGACTGACACTATTTTGTATCAATTTTCTAGTATCAATTTCTGTCAAACTTTTGGTATCATTTTGATACTAGCATTTCTCAATTTAACACTTTTTCTTATTAAGTTTGAAGTCCCAATTTAATTATAAGCAAACTGCCATTAAAACTAAAACTTAAACATTAAAAACTGATTTATTTTATTCTGTATTCTTACAAAATGTATTTTATGATTATGGGAAACATTGTACTCTCACATTTCAACGCGTATGTTATTCAAATACAGAAGTCACTGTAAGGAAGTGCATCAAGCGAACCTTACTGACATAACTGTCTGCTCTTCTGATTTGGTGCTGCCCCAATTATGATGGCATGATCATCCCAGGTCGAGAACTATCATTAGTAATGGTTCTGAAACCCCAGCGTATGCAAACCACGCCTCAACAGGAGCTGACTTTGATTATCTCACCTTGGATAGAGCAGAAACGGCGTGGAGTAAGTCTCTGTAAAAAAGTTATATTTGTTAATTACAAATGTGTGCAAGGAAAGATGTACATATGTTTATCTGCTCACCTTTTAAATATAGTGCATGAGCTCCATGTTGAAATTTACTCTTCAACACGTCGTCTGGAGGCTATGTAGCTTTTACTTTAAGCAAATTACTGATGTGTTTGCACTAAAACCAAAACAATTAATGTCAATCGTCAAGCGCCTACTGGTCCACCAGCTCAGCAGGCATCGTTTCACATACGAGCATGACATTTCGAATTTTCGAACTTTCATAAAAATGTTTTTGTTTCAACTTGATACTTTTGCGTATCAAATTAATAACAAAAAGATAATTTTGATACTCTTTAGGATTATATTGATACTAAAAAAACGATACTGGTTTTAGTTTCAATTTGAGACAACGTGTATCAAATTGATATTCATACCAATTTTTTTGGGTGTAAGCCTAACGTTACCTCGAGCCGGCTAAAAACTGTAGTTTTACTTAGTATAAAGGTCGTAAAAAAAAAAAAAGTAATAAAATAGAAACGGGATTGAGTTTTGCAAAATACTTTAAAAAAATATAGAAAACTAGCTGAATACCCGGAGCCTTTGAATTATGAGAATATGATTCTAGTTTCAACTGGGTCAAATCGATATTAACATTTAAACTCGTCCAAACTTGTTCAAACCGAGTTTTAAATAGGGAAATATCAAACTAATATTTCCAACCCACCAACAACACCAAATTTCCAGTTTATAGCTTAAATAAATTCTGAAATTTGGTAAACGCCAAAACACTCACACTACCAACCTTCAGACCAACAAAAAGTTCACAAAAAGTCCGAAACCAACACACCAAATTTCAAGCTCGTAGTTTAAGGGGGATTCACCATGTCGAGGCTGTCTTTGATCCTCTTTAAAAAAAATCTTATTTCAAAACGCAGAAAGTTTTTACATACACATACACATACACATACACATACACATACACATACACATACATGGGAGGAGAGAGAACTGGTGTGAAGAAGAGACGTGCGTTCAAGATAGCTCCAATAAATTGTGCTTAGTAAACGAACTAAACCCACGGACAAATCCACAGAAGTGGTTGTGGCACTAGTCGGATACCCACAAAGCCAAGGAAAGTGATAGACTATTCAGATATTGACTGGATACTCTAAAATCGGTGGTGTGAAAAAGGCGGAATTGACTGAGGCTCCGCTGGCCAAGTGAAAAAAAAAACAACAACAAAAAAAAACACATAAAGGCAGTCACACAAGTGTAGTGCAGAGCGGTTTAACCGTTAATCCGTTTTCTAAGTCGCGCGTGTGTTGGTCTAAAGCTTTATCGATAAAGCAGTCCTCCTGCCTTAATCGGTAAAGCAGTGCGCACAGCATAAAGTGCGCATGCGACTGCCGCATTCCAGCTGCCCCTGTAGCGTAGAGGGAGTGCTACAAAACTGCGAGACCAGAAAACACGGGTTCGAACCCGGCGCAGGTCAGAAATATTTTTATTTTTGTTTTTTTTTTTCTGTCTGTTTATTGCTCTAATAACACGTACTGAGTTTATTTGACATATTGGGAGCACTGTTGGACCCAAACCAGAGGGACCCAGTATCAACTCCCAGCCCGGGCAGAACATTTCCCTTTTTTTTTCTTTTTTATTCTCTATCAATCCAATTTAGCCTGTCTTCGGTTATTCCGACTTCCGATTCTGGCATATTCGATTAAATAGAAAAAGAAATTTTAGGCAGTGGGCAACGCCCCCGAGGAGCAGTGCGCTTTGCACTATGGACTCGGAGGGAGCAAGCAATTGCCGGAAAACAATCCGGCAACCCAACTAGTGGTTGAAACTCATCGAGGAAACAATGGTAACGTTACCCCTCTAGCGAGTACCATAAACTGGGACCCAATAGCGACAGAGCTGGTTGATCCGTTTGCTATTTCGGCAAGAGTGGCAAGATCCCCACCTATTGTACAGCAAGACCCTGCGAAGGCAACAGGAAAGGATAACGGAAACATCGAGCTGGACCCAGTACCTACACCAAAAAGGGGACGAGACGCATCAAGCCCAGAAATGGCCACAGGGGCTACTCAAAATAAAAAGGCGAAGCTTTCAGAAATAGATGAAATTGGCAAAATCGTAGATGAAATGCTGTACCTTACTAATGAGAAAAAAGTGAGAAGCCTGAACCGTGAATGGCAAGTCCGGTTCCAGCGCCTCAAGCAACTACAACAGATAGTCAGAGGCCAACTTGCAGTAGAAGACGAGTCAAGGATGGTGCCAGCCGGTGCAAGCACTAAGCAGTGACGCAGTCCAGTTGCCCAGAGAAGTGATGGAGACTACGAACAAGGAGCAACAAACCTCCCCAATGTCCGTACAAAAACCCACAAGCGGCCCGACAGGAGAGAAAGGAGTCCAAACCTCGCCACGTGGTAAAGACACGAAGAAAGATGGGAAAAAAGGGACACCCAAGACCAAGAACCACCCAATGCATAGAAAGAGAGGGGACCCCCAGGGCGAAAACAAGCAGAAGGAAATAGCAGCGGGAGCCACGGAAGAGTTGATGCGCAAGACTGGCAACAAGTACGCAGGAAAAGAGCTGCCGCTCCAGAGAAGGTTCAAAGAGCAATTCCCCAAAAATTGAAGCCTGAAGCCATCATGGTCAAAAAAACAGGCGAAGCATCGTACGCGGATATGCTGAAAAAGCTAAAGGCGGATCCGGAGCTGCAGGAGCTGGGCGAAAACGTACGTAAAATTCGTCGAACCCAAAACGGAGAGCTCCTCTTGGAGATAAATAGGAAAGCCGCAGGAAATCTGCCCAAATATAGCGAAGCCATAACCAAACTACTGGACAAGGACGCCTCTGTGCAAACAATGGGCAATAAGAAAGTCCTGACGTGTCTGGGCATGGACGAGACCACAACTGTGGACGAGGTCTGCGATGCCATCGCAAGACAGTTCAAAGATATCAGCCCACTGGGGGCAGGAGATATCAAGCGCATGTGGAAGCTACGCGACGGGTCCCAGGCGGTAAACATAGCTTTTACAATAAGCGAAGCGGAGAAGGTGCTGCAAAAAGGACATGTACAAATCGGATGGATTCGGTGCAGATTTAGGCAAACTGTCGTGCCTACAAAGTGCTACAAGTGCCTAAAATTCGGCCACATTGCCCGTTTTTGTACAAGCAACGAAGACAGGTCCACGAACTGCATTCGATGCGGAGAAAAGGGCCACTTCGCAAAAAGCTGTAGAAAGAGCCCTCACTGCCTGATCTGTAGTGACAATGGAGACAGAGGACATGGAACAGGATCATACCAGTGTCCCATGTACAAGCGAGCATTCAGCGAACTACTGTCAAAATGATAAGATTCGCCCAACTTAATGTAAACCACTGTGCGGCGGCGCAAAGCCTCCTCTTACACGTAGCTAACGAAAATAACTTCGACGTTTTGCTTATAAGCGAGCCCCATAAAATTCCGACTGCGGACCCCAGGTGGGTAGTAAACGCCTCGAAAAAGGCGGCCATCGTCTGCTGTGGTGACGTGGTGCCAGAGGAAACGTCATCGATACCACAAGAGAGTTTCGCGCATGCAAAGGTGAAAGGGATACACATCTATAGCTGTTATGCACCCCCAGTTATGACGCTGCACAATACGACAGGATGATAGATGACATAGTAAACGACGCGCGAGGAAAAGGACCACTTATAATTGCCGGCGACTTCAACGCTTGGGCAGTTGAGTGGGGAAGCCGCAGTACTAACAACAGGGGTAGTGTTCTGCTGGAAGCCCTGGGCAACCTCGACCTGGTGCTTCTTAACGACGGTGCGTCTCCCACCTTCGACAACGGCCGGGGATCATCGCACATAGATGTCACGTTCGCTAGTCCTTCTTTAACGCGGCTCACAAGCTGGAAAGTAGCAGAATCCACGACTCTTAGCGATCATGCAATGATAGAGTTCGAGCTAAAGCCACATGACAGCCAATTATACACCAGAGGAGTCCGGCAATGCTGCTCCAAATCGTGGAAAACCAAAGCGCTCGATACCGAGATGCTCGAATTCGTGAAAGAGGATATGAGGGTGAACGATGGCTCGGCTGATCAAATGGCAAGGGATCTTTCAAAGGCCCTAACTGCAGTATGTGATGCGACAATGCCAAGAAAAGGAAGGCGCACAAGAAGGCCTGCAGCATATTGGTGGAACTCGGACATTGGAACATTGAGGACAGATTGCTTCAACGCTAGAAGGAGAGCAAGAAGAGCCAGGGGGACGGATGCCTACGAGGAGCTCACAGATGAGTTCAGGATGAGAAGGAAGGCTTTTAAAAGGCAATAGAAAAAAGCAAGGCAGATGCTTATAAAGACCTTATTGACAGCGTGGAAGGAAACCCATGGGGGTCAGCATACAAGATGGTGCGAAAGAAATTAGTAAAAGGCGGAACGGCACCAACTAACCCCAGCTTATGAAGGAAATAGTTGAAACCCTATTCCCGGCGCAGCGCAACAGTAACCCATTGTGGACTAGCAGTATGTGGACGGAGGTTATCGAATTAGGGAAGCCGGAAATCACAGCAGCAGCGGCGAAAACAACCTCGAGAAAGCCCCTGCCAACGCACATTCCGACGTATACCAAGCAGGCACACCGGCGTATGTCGATTCCTCTTAGCGGCTTCGTGTCCGACTCTGGAACGGCGGAATATCAAACAGCATGCCACCGCCTGGAGGCTATGGCTTTAGGCACGAGGTCAGATATCCCGGAGGCGCATAACACGAGTCTCCGAGCTGGCGCATGACTGTCGGATACGGAAGATGGACCCACCAATAATTCCCGTGGCTCAATCGAAGCCACGGAGAAGTAAACCATCACCTGACCCAGTGGCTCACAAATCATGGATGTTTTAGGGAGTACCTACACCGATTTAAGCACGTCGATACACCCTGGTGCCTATATTGCAATGACCGAGTAGAGTCTGCAAAACATGTGGTCTTCGAGTGTCAGAGGTTTGAAGAGGAGAGGCGCGTCCTTAGAAGACTAGCGGGAGAGCCCTTTACACCGAGAGGTCTGGTCAAAAGAATGATAAACTCGCAGGATGTGTGGATCGACGCTGCATCGCGCATTTCAACTATAATGAAAAAAGTCAGGATTGACGAACAGGCTGCAAGACAGCAAAACTAGGTGAAATGACGAAATGTCACTACCTGCCCGCCGTAGTAATACCTCAATTGGCAGTCCCGGCGGGAGAGAAAAAAGTTTGAAGGGGGGGGGGGGGGGTTTTTTTCCGGGGGCGTTCCATAAACGAATCGGGCATGCCCCATGCACCCAACGGTGCATGGTGTATCTTTAGAAGATCATCCCAACCATGATTCGCATAACCAAAAAAAATCACCCACCTACCCAAAAAACATTTTCTATCGCGGAAGATAAGAATGCGATTCGCCTAGTAGGTATCGCCTTACTCTGGCGATATCCATTCTTATCTTCCTACGGGAAGAAATGTAGCACTATGCGATAACTTCTAAGCGATTGGAAAGCGTTACTTCTGGGAAATAGGAAAATGTTTCTTCTAAGCGATACAAAAGAGATAAGACTGAGTTAGGACTGCGTTTCTTTCCTGGAATTAGGAATGAATACGCTTCATCCTAACATTAACAGGAAATTCTGAAAAACTATGAATTACATAAATATAAATTAATTTTTCACTAACACTGGGATTCGAACCCTGAACCCTTGGGAACGAACACGATTGGAATGCCGTCTTTACCACTTGCACTATCGCACAGGCTGGCTGCTACACGGCTAAAATACTACTTATATTAAGGGGCACACCTAGTGTAATGGCCTAAAAAAAGGTGATTTTTGGGAATTTTTATTAAAAAAACTACTTTATCAACTATTTCAAAATTTTAAGAATATATTTATACATGTTTCAAGAATATACAGTGAAATTTTTGAAGAAAAAAAATTAAATATTTTTTAAGTTATAGTCGATCTCCAACGGCGCGAAAAAAGGTCCTTCACTGCTGCGTGTTCCGGCCACTCCGTGGATGAAATTTAAAAAAAAAATTCTCGTTAAACTAGATAATATACAATGACCTACGATAAAAAATCAAAAATTGACAATATGGCGGCGTTTTAAAAAAAAAAGTCGAATTTTACCCAACATTTTGGTCGTTTTTGGCCTGCCAAAATTCGATTTTTTGATCAAATCAAAAACCGATAGGTCATTGTACGGAGAACTAAATATAGAACATTTAAAAAAAATTCGATAGTGATCGGATCATTTGTTTTTGAGTAATCACTGCAGCAAATTCGGAAAATGGTGTTTCGAGAAAAACGCGTTTAAAGATAAAATGATCGTTTTCACTGCTGCCGAGCGGCTGCTCTTTAAATTGCTATAACTCAAAAACTATTTGAGATATCGATTTGAAATTTTAATATGTTATTTTTAAAGGTGTAATCTACCGAAATATGAAAAAAAAATAAATCGATTTTTTTGAAATTTCACACTAGGTGTGCCCCTTAAATAGCCTAAAATTGTTCACCAATTTATTTCTGGCAATTTGCAAAGATAGCACCACTTGTAGTTCTCAAGTTTTTATTCCGTTGTCTCTTAATAAAAAAAGGGCAGCTAAAATTCGGGCCTGCTTAGTGATGTATCGCCAATTTCCCGATTGGTTAAATGCGTACCTAATGTAATTTGTTTGTGCAAATTGCCAAACTATCCCCAAATAATCCTCTCAAACTATTCTCTCAAACTCTCAAACGACAAAATGATTGTAGGGTACACACACTTCTTCCAATATACACACACGGTAACAAACAATGAAACTATCTCCAACAAGCAAATTTGATTCGTATTAAACTTCGGTGTTTTTTTCCGATCTTATTGTTCTTTTCAGAATAGAATAGAATTTGAATATGGTTGGAGGTCAACCGTATTAAATATCTTTGCTAGATCGGTTTCTTGGGAGAGTTAGAATCAGTCGGAAATTTTAAGAACAGACTCGTTTAATAATAACTTACATTTTACTTTGCACACTTGTCGGAACCAAAATTATAAGTCAATATTGTACTCAATCTAGCATATTTTGTACTTGATCTTACTGTGAGTACAAAAGGATCTTAATTCATGAACTTTTATTCCCATTTCAACAATAATAGCACTTGTTTTTCGATTTTAGTATGATTCGTACTCAATTTAAGTAAAACCAATAACGAATCATACCTGAAATTTAAGTTCATAACGGGTTAAATTCTATCCTGGCAGCCGTTTTTTCTGAGTGTAGAAATAAACAGGCTGCCGAAATCTAGCTGCGCTTTGTTAATAGACGCTTCAAATTTATTAAGCTTTTAGCTCCCTACAAAATCAACTTAAAAGGTCAGAGCCCTATTTATTCCAATTAAAAGATCTGTTTTTAATACTCAAGTGTTTAAGAGTCTATTAGGTCAATGTACAATGCTCAAGTGACTCGCTATTAAATAACTATTTCCCCGAAAAGGCAGCAATTGGTTTGGCATTTGCCTAGCAATTTACTTTACGCCCATTTGTTGCCCTTGGATTTGGTACCCCAGCCCAGGTAATGCCTGCCAGCTGTCAGCCAAAAAATCCATTTTTGTTGCTTTGTTTCGTTTATCTTGGCCAATCTGTTTTTGGTAGGATAAAAACCAATCAACTACTCAAATGGCCGGAATATCTAAACAAAAGCCCAGGCAACCACGAGTTGCTGGGCAGCAACTCCAGGACTTGACGACTTCAAAGTCCAAAACCAAAAAGCTCCCTAAGCGCCCGACAATATTAAAAAAAGCTTTTAAACTGTCAAGGAGCGCGTCTTTTTTCTGCTTTTCCTCTTGGGGTTATAAATAAAAAGCTATTGGCTAAATCAAGGGATAACGTGGGAGTGAGCAATGAATGGAATAGCGTGGAAGTTGGGAGTTGAGGTAATTGTAAGATTTTTTAAACACAATATATCATGTCGAACGGAGCCATAATCAATCAATTTTGTTTTCTTTATATTATTTTTGTTTTCTTTTTAGTAAGCTGAGCAGAGAAGATGCAGCTAAAGTGGGAGAAAGTCCATTTCTGTTTAAAATCTGATGGATGGGGTAAATAGGCAACAGGTGTGATGTAAGCTAAACCCAATAGGATTTAAACTTAAGCGAAGGAAGAGCATCGAAATAATATCAAATTTATATATTTAAATACATAATTTGAACCAAAGTCAACATATATGTTTTACCTACTCAGCATGTTTAATTAAAACTTGCCAGTTCAATGGGTTTTTGGGTACATTTGCTCAACTCAACATACACTTATCCAAATTAGTGCATTAATAAATCCCGCTACCATATTTATAAATACATCAAAAAGTTTCAATGTTGTTCGTTTGTGTTTTCAAATTCGATTTTCCATTAGTAGCCATATAATTTGTGTTCCCATATTCTGCTCCCCATCCATTTTCAGATTAGAATGTTTGCTGTGTGCGCATTTGTTTTCATTTCATTAAATTTGCAATTAGAATTTATTTATGGTAATTTTTTTTTTTTTTTTATTTATCCTTGTCAACATTTAGAGATCCCAGCCATTGCCATAAGCTGTGCCAGCAGTGAGATTAGAGCTCAATGCGTTTTTGGCCATATGCATAGACCATGACCAATTGACTGCTAGTCCGCGAATATATGCAGACATCCTCCCACACACACACACATGCACACTTATGTACGAATCACTAATCTGCCAAAAACATGAAAAAATTCAGCCAACGTTGCGGTTTTGCGCCTCTCTTTTACAACCCGCACGCCGCATTGCACACAGATAACAGCAAAATCGCCCAGAAAGAGAATTTCTGTTCATTCTGTAAATGGGATTTGCTGCGCAGATTTCAATTACATTTAAATTACCAACCAGCGTGATGGCTGATGTGGGCGAAGGGAGATGAGAACGGGAACGGGCAAGCAACATAACTCAATTCGTTAATTAAATAATTTTAAATATTGCCCAAAACATAACAGTCGAAACGGCAATCTTCACAACCCACAAACATTCGCCCCCAGAGCCGTGCAAATTGCATCGAGAGATTTCAATTAGAATTTCATTTCGTTAGCCAGAAAAATAATTGCGATTTTCCTATGGCGGTTGTCGGTGCATTTTATGCCTTTTCAGTGGAGAAACAAATGGTGAGAGCAATAATTGGGTGTTTTAATGATAATAAAGAAATGTTATTGATAAAGAAACGATTAGCTTTAATTGAAAAAAAACCCCCGGTTCGTAAAATAACATAAAAGAAAAAAAAAGACTGAGTTCCAATACAATTATTTCTAAATCAGCTCTAGGAATCCACAAAACAAAGATATATTTATTGGAACTAGAACTGGAGAACTATCGATAGTCGACACCGTCGCGCATTGGGCTATTTTTCCAACACACTTTGCAAGAATCATAACTTTATAACTATTTGAGTTATTATATTTAAATCTTTAATCTCAAACTTCGGATTCTTTTTAAAAATTACGATTTTTATAAGAATATTTCAAAATACTTCAGTGTTCTTATTTGACCTCGAGCCAGCTAAACACATCATTCTACAAGTTAGAAAGGTCGCCAACTATAAACTTTATAAAAATTAAATTTAAAATATATTTCTTAAATACTCATTTGCCTAGAACAAAAATTTAAAAATCTTTAAAAATAAAACTTTTTTAGTACAACCGAGCAAGCAAAGCTAACTTCGTCTATGAAGGAGTTGTCATACACTTGAAACAGAAAATTTCCCTGGCAGCTACAAGAAGTAACCATCCAATCCGCGCGGATCCGTCATACATACATATGTGCAGTGTGCATCTACAAGTCGACTCTGTGCAAAATGTCAGCTCGATAGCTTCATAACTGATGGATTAGTTCGATTAGGAACAGACAGACGGACAGGACAGGCGGACGGACGCACAAAGCTTAATCGGCTCATACATACTCATATCTACTTTATGTGGTCGGAGATGATCCCTTCTATGCTTCTGGGCAAAAAAGTGTATGTGGGGTGTTCCAGAAATCTCTAGATATTTTCGCATAAACAATTGTATTTTGAACTAAACTAGGAGGAGTTTATATGAAAAGTGACAAGAATAATGTCGCCAACTAGATTACAGGAAACGAAAAACGTACGCCCTAAACATACTTGGCGCTGAGCAGACGTTTTCAAATCTCTCAACTTTTGTCAACTAATCTAGTAGCCTTGCATTTTTGATACGCTTCACATATAAGGGTAAGCAGTTGTATTTTGAAACGAAACCGTTTATACCAAAATCTCTAGAGATTTACATACATAAGTTGATCATCTTTTTAGCAGGGTAGAATTTAAACTAAAAAAGATTCTGGGTAACATCTCTACTGGCGATCGTATTCATCAGCTGCTCTCTGAGTTATTTGTTGACAACGTCCGTCTCCGTTTTAAACACCGTGTATTCCAACATCAGAAAAACTTTGAGTAAAGTTGAATGACACTCGCGTTCCAAGTTACGTTTTGGATTTCGTATAAACGTTGCCTTTTCTAATTTAAAATTTACAAATATATATCAAGGGTGACAAGCATGTTTACGGTTACTAGATAAGGCTTAAGAAAAGTCGAAATCGTTCAAGCAGTTGAAACCGATTGCTCAAAGCCGAGTGGATTCAATTCGTCAAAAAGGGACGACCTGATCTAGTAACGACAGACATTACACTTACTTTTTATTGACATCTCATAAAACCGAAATAGTTTTTCTTTTCCGACCGGGTTTGGGTAACATTACCGTTATCGTTCGTTATCGTAACCGTTCGATCTCTATCGTTATCGATTAATGAAAAATTTTTTTTCGTTACTCGATACCGTGCCCCACAATCAGTAATTATTGAATCTCCCCGCCGGACAGTCCCCCCAAGCACGCCAAGGAAGCCCCCCCGCGCACGACCGTTATCGTTGTTATCGTTACCGTTATCTCTATCGTCATCGTAATATCCTATACCTATCGTTATAACCCAAGATTTAAAGCCAATCGGATGAAAAATAAAACTTTTGTGGGTGAAATTTTCCAAAATCCCTTCTTAGTACGCACGTTCACCACATAAGGAAACTCCTTTTCAAATTTCAGCCCTCTAGGTGCGATTACTGCCAGTCGGGACAAACTTTTTTATATTTATAGAGATTAAGAAACATCATACTATTGTTCGGTGGTATAGTTTGCCGACAATTCAATTCGAAAATTTGTGTTTAATTTGCAAACCTGCACATTTCCTCGCAGACTTGAAAAAAGGTACGCTTTGAGAAGCTACATAACTCATATTTGTTACACGATCTCAAAATAGGCTCGGATCGGTTAGCTTGGAGTACTTGTCTATTGGCAAAGTAAAACGCTTCAGTCAAAACGAGAGCGGAAGTTAAAATCCGTTACTCAGGGCAATTAACTAACAGAGCATTAACATTAATGTGATCATTGTAACATTATGTAATCAAACAGCGTATGCAGCGCAAAAAATATGCAACGTCTTTTGTAACCTTTATAACTCTGCTATATTCAGAGCTTGTAGTAATAACTGTCCAATAGGGCACATTCACTACGCTGCAAAGTATGAGCTTGATATCTCCACAATTGTAAGAGTTGTTCAACATTTTTAATTGCGGGGGCGGGAGGGGGCGTGGTCAAAATGATCTGCGTACAGACAATAGGAATCTACATAAAAAATTGGGATCGGAGATAATTCCATCTGCATGTTACATACACTTGCACGACTTTGGTATACCCTTTTTACTCTACGAGTAACGGGTATAAAAATTATTTTTGTTTTACGATTGTTATTAGAAATCCATCGATAGTTTTTAAACCAATTTTAATTTATGTGCTTTCCCCACAAAAACTGCATTTTGCATTTTCGCATATTGGGCAAAATGTACAATCGTTAACACAGAGAGGCTCAACCCCCACGTTCTAAGACGACTTTACAATCGTTAGGGGAAAGTGACCTCATATTAAGGTTACCATTTCCTCAAAAAAAAAATGACAGAAAGTTTATATTTTAGGTGAAAATCTGGCCGTTTAGGTAAAAAAGTGGCATTGAAAGTTGAATTACAGGCAATTTTTCTTCTTAGGAAACTGTTCTTGACAACAAAATCTTCGTTTTTGTTCTAGTATTTGTATTTAAAATTGGTCCTTGGTCATGCCCATAAGACACAGTTTGGCTTACGATATTCTTCTGGCAATTTCACCACGATTCTAACCATTAGTCAACTAATCTTAATCCCGTTTTTATTTACATCGATGATTTGGCATCTATTATAATCTAAGTGACACGCATTCATTTGTTTGCCAGAAGTTCTTGGAGAATTAAGGGTAACCAACCGCCGAAGACGGGTCTCCAATAATGCGAGTCCTAACAGAGTTCTTAAGAATTAATGGGCCATCCTTCTGAAAATCCTGACTTGACTACAAATGATTTTTAGAAATGGCTGTTTAAGCACCCAAAACCTATTTCAAATTAATCATGGCTTTAGAAAATGGTATTTTGAAAGGCGGCAAAGCCCACAGTTTTAAATTCCGCAGACAGCAAAAGTTAACATTATTTAAGAGACATAAAAATAAATAATCTTTATAAGTTTTTTTTCCAAATAGCGTAAGAAATTTTCCATGCTATAAGCTTTCATACTAACGACTATCGGTGGCTGTATAAAGTTTCTTAACCGATGTTCTAATTCCTTCTATGGTGGAGAGTAAAGACATTGAAGGCAAAACATTTTTTTGGTAAAAATTCCTTAAATGATTTTTACAAAATGTAGGTATGACTCGCGGTTCGAAGCTCACAAAATTCAATTCTTGTATGCTCGACAAATAACTTTTGTTTTGCAATAACTCCAACATTGTGTGAATACCCTAAAGTTTTAATTTCTTTAATATGTGTACTTAAATACTGCATCTACCCCCCTATTTGTCTAATTTTTCAATTTTCCAGTCACACGAATCATTTTGTCTTCTTCAATCTAATACACACTAACCTCTTTTTTTAATAAATAATTCCTTTTGGTGGGTAAATATTTTGACACCTCTCCCCCCCACCCCCCCCCCCCGTTGGTGCCCATTTGCCCCCTCCCTGCTCCACCCCCCCCCCCTCAGATGTAAACTGATGAGCATCTGCACCTCGTTCGCCACCAACCGTGGCAGATGTTGCACCAACTTTGGCTCCTTCGGCCTTTCCCCAAACTCCTTTCGTGGTGCTCCCCCCCCCCGCCCCCCCCCCCCCCGCCCCCCCCCCCCTTTGCCACTGCTGCCCCCCCCCCCCCCCACCCTTCCCCCCCCCCTTTTTTTTTTTTTTTTTTTGTTTTGCCTTTTTTTTTTTTTGTTTTTTTGTTGTTTCCTTCCCCCCCCCCCCCCCCCCCCCCCCCCCCCCCCCCCAAAAAAAATAATTTTTTTTTTTTTTTTACCCCCCACCAAACCAAATTAATAAATTAAACCAAACACAACAAAGAGAAAGATGCCTAGAGTCGTATGACTTTTCTACCAATCCCGAAACGCACAGGTGTTAAAGCACGATGGCCTAGACAAAGCTTGTGACTCTTCTTCCTCTCCAGATATGGGCTAAATGTTGGTAAAGCGGGAGTCGATTGGGATTATATACTTCAGCTAGCAAAAGCAGCCAGTGGGGGGGTTCTTTTGACCCACTACCTTACAAACACCCATAACACATATAAATAATATAATCCGTTTGCCTTTTAAGTCATAAATTGCATAAGCTTGAGCCTAACTTTAGAAACAGAAAAAAATAAGCACTGTGAAAGAAAACTACAATATAGAGAGGAAATGAATTGAATAACAGCAACTACTTATTAATAAGCTGACCTGATGACCTGGCAGCTTCGCTCTCTACCCGCCCAACCAATGATTTTTCCGTGGCGCATTATTAAGGAAAAATCCCAAAAAAAAAGAGGCTACCTTTTCTTCTAATTTACCCCATTACTTCAAAGGAAAACATGGAAAATTTACCAATTCATAATACAATAGTAATCTATTTTATTCCTATTAATTTCAAACTCCATGTTCTTTTCATCTTCAGTATACAATTTCGTTTCAACAACAACAATAATTTTTACTTCAAGTTAGCCTAAATTCTAAACATTATTGCTAATAAGAATATAGATATAACTATAGGGTTGCAGGGTGTAACATAGTTATTTCATTTCTCTGCTTTCGTTCATCTTGGTAAAAAAATATTTTTTTATAATTATGCTGCAGAAATGATCATATTAATATTCGTTAGTGTTCTTTGTGCAAAGGTATTACAAATAAAAAAAATTGTAAAAGAAAAATAATAGCTTTGTTTACATTTGATCTTTCTTCATATATGTTTTAATATTTCGTTTTACACTTTCTAACAAATTCATTACTTTACTTTAAGCTTTCGAAACAAAAAAAAACTGAGCGCGAACAAATTGGCAGATCAAAACAAAAACAATTGGCTTATCAGCAACCGACTGACGAGAAGTCAAAGCATGCGCACAAATTTATTACAGTTTGACATGAACTGTTAGGTTTTTAACACAGCGAACCAAACTTCATTTAAGTTTTACTTGAGTCTTGTTTTAGGCCACTTATATAAATTTGTTGCACATGTCTTCACTTTCGTTCTTTCCAATTATTTTACTCAATTTTTTCGGAAAATTTAGGCAATGAAATATATTTAAAACTGTTTGTTTTACAACATGACTCACCCTCTCGTCGATCCGATGAAGCGCTCCATTGGTTCACGAAGACTGCTGCTATATAGAATTGTTGAGCATAAACAAATTTATAAAAATTATTTCACTACACCAATTCCGATTATCTTGACCAAAAATTTAGCAATTGAAGGTATTCCACTCGAGTTGATTAACTCAAGAACTTTTGCTGGCGCACAGTTTGAGAAGCACTGCTTTGTTTTACGTATTGATAGTTGTCTCTAACACTCTGCACAATGATCATTAACTTTTACACTTTTTGCTTTAGTTTTCTGCTTTGGGTATTCTACTTTTGATTTCAGATTGCAACTTTAAACAAACAATAAAAAAAATAATTTAAATTAATTTCACTTTTCTTTGCTTCTCTTGCTTCGTTTCTTAGTGTCACATAAAAAATGGTTTTCTGCGTCTTTGCCGCGATGAGTGGGTGGGATATTTCTTGATAGGCTTCACAAAACTTTAAGCCTGGCTTCCTGCCGACTTTTGCTATAATTAACTAAGCACAATTTTCACTTCTTTTTGGTCGGGCTTTCTTGTTGCGGGACACTACACTTTTGTCTGGGTTTTTTTTTTTTGGTCGCTCGATCCACGTCGTTCGCTGCACTTGCGCACTTCTACTAAAGATGAGACTGTGGAGAAGGCGAGAATAAAGCTCTGGGCAAGCAAACGACCATAGAAAGCTCCCTCTATGCCGCTCCAAGCGAAGATAAAATTGGTTTTGCCTTTTTCTGCAGTTGCTGATGCAAACTAATGAAAAGGGAAATAAGAGAATGGGCTGTCAGGGGGTGATAAATTCAGAATTTTCCATTAGGTGGAAAATTTTGGCAAGCTCATATTTACCTTGAATTTTATATGGCTTTTGATTAAATTAGATTCCTCTAATATTCATCGAAGCCTTCGCCGACCAGCCCAAAAGCCTTTATATGCAAAAAAAAAATTTAACTTGAAGCGTATAGCAGAAAATGCCTCTAATTAAACTTACTTCGGCTTTCAGCGTTAAAGAATTAACTTTTCCTTGGCTTTTATAAAATTTCGCCTAAGGATGGCTAAAGAAACTCTGCTTCCAATTTTTCTTCTCCAAATTAAAATACAACTTTTTGGGGATTGCACACGTCTGGATGGTTTGACTGCCAAAATCGGAAAGACCAAGCATAGGAAAAGGAAATGGGTTGAGACCTCTGACCAATGCATATGAGAGAGACTTGACAGCTGTCAATCAAACGTCATGCTCTCTGCAAGCCTTAACAGAAGCTCGGTTGCCTATTCCGCTTATCGATATTTGGGTGCATGTCCTTACTAAATTTATCAAAAATACTAGATATAAAATTTCTTCTCCATAAAACGATTTCTAATTTTTATTCGCCTAGTAACTGTCCATTACACACTGGATAATTTCGACCCTTTTTAAGGAGACGAATTAGACTGAAAAAGGAAGTTCACTGGCGAATATCCTTCGCATGGTAAGTTCCAAGTATCCGACCTTGTAAATCCTCGAGTACATAAAACGAGTTTCCTTGTTTCTCACGCACTCGGGACTTCAGCCAAGACGGGCTTAGTTTAGCGTTAAAATTCTTTAGAAAATTACTTTGAGCAAAATTTCGATGGTATACTTCTTGTCCTACTTTGAACTGAATCGATCGAGTCCGTAAATTATACTGTTTTTCATTCTGTTCATAGGCTTTTAAAATATTCGCTCTTAGTTCTTTTCTAAGTAGTTTTAGGTTATCATCCCTATGCAGCGTGTTTATTGATTCATCTAGTAGATTTAGGCGTCTTAGTAGATCATACTGAGTGCCATGTGTAGCCATATCGAAACCGAAAAGGGCGTGATATGGAGACACCTGTGTACTCTGATGTATGGCATTTCTAAGAGCACAACTAATCGCAGGTATATGAGTATCCCACTCTCGGTGATCTTCCTTGATATATGATCGTATGGCACTTATCAGTGAGCGATTCACTCGCTCCGACGCATTGGATTGAGGCGAATAGAGAGCGGTGTATACGTGTTTTATGCCAAGTAACGTAAGCCAAGAGTTAAAGGTGTTGGCCTTAAACTGTGACCCGTTATCACTTATCAACATCTCGGGTACCCCGTAGGTAAAAAAGATATCATTTTGCAAAAAGTTTTGAATGGTATTCGATGTGAATTTTCGCAATGGGCACAGCCAGTGAAATTTTGACAAATGATCTAGGACTATGAGCAGCCCTATATGCCCCTGTTTACTCCTCGGATATGGTCCTAGGATATCAACATATAGACGTTGAAAAGGTCTTGTAGAAATTGCGGGTTTCCCCATTGGTGGCTTTAGTGTGATGTTTGGAGCTTTAGTCATTTTACAGACTTCACATCTTCGAATATAATCACGAACTTGCGACACCATTCCTGGCCAATAAAAATGTCGACGTATTAGGTCAAGTGTTTTAGCCATCCCACCGTGAGCAGCGACAACAGAATCATGTGCTCTCGTGATCACATCTTCCGTAAGTCCTTGAGGGATCCACAACTTCCAATTCGTTTTCCTCGCCTCTTCTGAACCATCATCGTGTTGGGTACGGATATAAACGAATTGATCGACTATACGCACATCCGGATAACTATCTTGGTTAGCTACGATTTTTCCCTTAAGCTGTTTGTACGTGTCTTCTTCAAAACATGGTGAATTTAAATCCACTTCTGGACCGATTTCTTCTATTGCAATCTCTTCCGCATACATTCTGGACAATGCATCAGGAACTAGATTTTCTTTCCCCTTTCGATGGCTTATAGAGAATTTATAGGCTTGAAGCCTCATAGCCCATCTTGCAAGCCTTCCCTTAAGATTGGGTTGCTTCATAAGCCATACAAGACTGGAGTGATCTGTGATAATCTCAAACTCCTGGAGCTCTAAATAACATCGGAACCGTTCGATAGCTTCGATGGCAGCCAAGCACTCGCGTTCCGTCACGCTATAGTTTCTTTGGGCGGAATTCAACTTTTTTGACATAAATGCCACGGGTTTTTCTTCGCCTTCCTCCGATAGTTGAACTAAAACAGCCCCTATGCCATAATCACTAGCGTCGCAGTGTACATAAAACTTTTTAGAAAAGTCTGGATTCTGTAACACTGGAGCCGTGGTTAAGCTATGTTTGAGCTTGTCCATTGCTTGTTGTGCCTCTGAGGTCCATTCAAATTTTCTTTTTGTGGTCAATAATTCGGTTATTGGACAGGTGATATCAGAAAAATTTTCGATAAAACGCCTATACCAACCTGCAAGACCTAAAAATCCTCTAGCTTGCTTTAATGTTTTTGGCGTTGGCCATGCCATAATCGAATCGATTTTCCGAGGATCTGTAGCAATACCTCCTTTGCCAATAACATATCCTAGATATCTCGCCTCCGTCACACAAAACTGACTTTTGCACACATTCAAAGTAAGGTTTGCTTTACGAAATTCCTCTGTTAGTTTTAACAAAACCGAAATATGCGAATCAAAATCTTCTGAGACAACGCATAAATCGTCCAGATAACCAAATACACAATATTTCAATTCTGGCGGTATGATCTCGTCCATGAGACGACACATAGTTTGAGCCGCGTTGCAAAGGCCAAAAGGCATCATAACAAACTGATATAAAGGGCGTCCGGGAATCGTAAAGGCAGTTATGGCCTTAGACTCCTCAGTTAGCGCAATTTGCCAGTACGCGTCCTTTAAGTCAATTTTGGATATGATGTTTGCCTTTGGTAATCTTGCAAAAATTCCTTCCACACTGGGTAGTGGGTAAGCATCTTTCTTAGTTACTTCGTTAATTTTTCTGGCGTCTAAGCAGAGTCTCACTTTGCTAGGTTTGATTACCATGCGCATCGGAGAACTCCAAGCGCTAGTTGACTTTTCGATAACGCCCAATTCCAGCATTCTGTCTATCTCCTGAAACATAAGCTTTTCTACCGCGGGTGAGACTGGGTAGAATCGTTGCTTGACGGGCCGGGCGTTACCAATATCGATCGAATGGGTAATCAACGGGGTTTTTCCTAGTCCTTGCTTTTCGAAGCTCGGAAAAAAGGAAATGACTGCGTCTAGCTTTCTTCGTTGCTCTGCTGTCAATGGATAAGATTTGTCTGACTCTTGTGTATTATTAATCGAGTCAAAAGATGCATCAATAGCTGAAATTAAGCCGGGAGCCAAGTTAAAAGCTTTCCAAAAATTAACCCCTAAGATGACTCTTTTGCTGAGAGAGGGTACAATAAAAAACTTAACTTGCTTGCTCATTCCGTTATATGAAACATTCGTTTCAATATAACCGGAGACCGGATGATTTTTACCGTCTGCTGTTTTGACTGATGACATCATCTTTTTATACGCGGGAAACTGTTCCCAATTATATTTAGCTAATTCGCTACCTACACAGCTTATATTAGCTCCTGTGTCGAGTAACCCATGCTCGACAAAACTAAGAAAATTTATTTGAGCGTAGAAACGCCCATCTGATGCCTCATCTACTAATGCTGAAACTAGTAGTTTTTGAGTTGTTCGAACATGTTTCCAGAAATCACGCATGCGTCGCGCTGACCTCTTGGGAACTCGCTGAACTACTGACACGTTGTTAAAGATTTTTGCTCGAGCTTTGATGTAATTTTGATATCGTTCATGATAGGGTAAGATTGGGTGTAAGTCTGGAAATTTTTTGTTTGTATCCTTATTGTTAAAACTAGATTGAACTTTTGGAGCCTTCAATATGCTCGCTTGCGACACAGCTTTGGCAGCTGGTGTGCTATTTTCATCGTACAGTTTTAGTTTGGGGCCCTCCGATTGCTCTCGGCAGGAGTGCCCTTTCGGTAGTTTTCCGACTTCTTAGATAAACATACGCTACACTGCGGCTTATATATGTTCTTTGCACCGCAGCCGTAGCAAAATATCTTACGCTCCTGGATACACATATCCCAAGTATGACCCTCTATGTCACAATTCCAACATTTCAAGAATTTCCCTGAGTATCTCACTGCATTTACTTCAGAATCCTCTTCAGAATCCGCAACTGATGGGTCTTCAATTACCTCGGCAATCACTCGCTTTACTGGTTTCGTATAAGGACAACTTTTATAACTTTTGAAAACTTCCTCTTCTAGCAAGTTTTCTCTTTGTTGAACGATCTTCCGCAATTGGGACACTGATGAGACATGCACATAGAGCAACTCGTGTCTTATTTCTGGTCTTAAATTGTGCTTAAGCCTGCTGAGCAACCCATCTTCTTCTAATGGAACAGACAGTCGGGATACAAGATCAATAACATCGCTATAATACGAGTCAAACGATTCTTTCTCCTTCTGTTTCCTTCCTCGAATCTCTTCTAGCAAAATTTCTTCGTCTCGGCTATCACGAAACTGCTCTTTCAATGCCTTCTCAAACTCGTTCCATTCTACTGATGCTGTATTCTTTCTGTATCGCCAATACCAGTCACGCGCATTACCAGTTAAAAGTAAGTGAAGGTTTTTGCATAAAACCGACAGGTTCCCATAAATACTATCTTCCGCTAACGCCTTAATTCGGTAGAGGAATTCCTGTACCGTTGGACCTTTTGGGGACGCATCGTACTTAATATTCCAACTCTGTATTATTTGAGTGGCTTTTTCTGGATTAAGAAAAGGTATTGGAGGAGAATTTCCTGGAAGGTTAGGAACTTGAGGTAATGATGTACGAGATTCAGGTATATTATTTGAATTTGAGCTTTGAGAGTGTTCGCTCAAATTCAGCCCTGACAAACGCCTTTCCACCAAGTCTTCCAGCCTTAGAAAAATCCTATCATAATCGATATCTATAGGAGCTCTATTTGATCTTCTTGGGGATGACTCGTTTCTTGCTGCTTTGCGCGGTGGACGAGATTTTCGTTCCGACCTCTGATTCTGATTCTTATTATTTGTTTTTTTAATTGTGACTTCTTGGTCCAAATCTTCTCCTGAGGCTTGATTTTCCCTTGTCGTTTCGATTCCAGTGGTTGCTGGTCGATTTTTAGACTTGCCTCTGGTGTTATGACTGTGTGTTTTAGGTATTGCCCCCGTTTGACTACTAGGTAGCGAACCCTGATTTGTTACACTATACCAAATGCGTAAGTCTTTTGGATGACTTAACTTCTTGCAAATTTTGCATTCATTGTGATTTTTTATGAACTCACGAATACAAGTTGCATGAAATACGTGATTACATTTTGTAATTGCATTTTCTTGTGTGTCCAACATTGGTTGTTTGCAAATTTGGCATTTTTCCAGAGATTCTTGAAGTTGTTCCTCTTGAGGAATACTCGTTAAGTTATCTGTGCTACGTACTGTTATCATGATTGTTTCTTTTCAAAACAGACAATATTTTGATTGTTACGTAGTACTTTAAATCTTGATTTGTTTTAGATTTTCATAAAATGGTTTCCTTATCCGTAAGTGGGATAAGCTAGAAGAAGGTAGTTGTGTAGTAGCTGTTTTGGGCTATTGCGCACAGAAACTAACAAACGAAGAAAATGTTTGTATTTAGTTTCAGATGGAACAATTTGAAAGCAAAAGGTAGCCTTATATCAAAATGTCTAGTTAGGTTTCCAAAAAGTCGGTATGTTTTCGGTCTCAAGCCGAAGAATCCATATTTCCATTACTCTTAGAAACTTTACTTCTAAATTGTATACAACTAACAGTTACTCCAAATATGTTTAAGGATAGTTTAGAAATAACTCCAAAAAAAATTTAATAGGAGTAGAAACCCAGAGAGGCCTATCTGCCGCAGCTTCTGCTGACCAATGAGTAATCCGTCAGGGCTCTACTAAAAATTATATGTTTACTCTACTCTACTAAATGAACGAAACTATTTTAGCAGAGAATCAACCTAATTGTAGAATAAATGCGGAACAGCGGTCGATATTTAGTTCTTAAGCCAAAAGTCACAGTTCCGTAATTCCTATATTATTCATACACGTTGACCTCTACAGCCGGTTCAAATAAAAAAAGATTTTTGAAAAAAAAGAATTAAAATAGAATAGGAGGATTATTAAAAGATTTAGAGCAGACGAAAACAATTAAAAATTGAATCTTCGCTTGCCCCACGTTGGGCGCCAAAATATATGTAACGTACGTTCACATTCAAGACCCACTGTGGCCATCCAAACACAAGAAGGTTTTTTTTTTTTGTCATATGGTCGGACAACAGCAACCGATCATTTTGAATTAAACAGAACGCACTCCAAAGAGAAAGATGCCTAGAGTCGTATGACTTTTCTACCAATCCCGAAACGCACAGGTGTTAAAGCACGATGGCCTAGACAAAGCTTGTGACTCTTCTTCCTCTCCAGATATGGGCTAAATGTTGGTAAAGCGGGAGTCGATTGGGATTATATACTTCAGCTAGCAAAAGCAGCCAGTGGGGGGGTTCTTTTGACCCACTACCTTACAAACACCCATAACACATATAAATAATATAATCCGTTTGCCTTTTAAGTCATAAATTGCATAAGCTTGAGCCTAACTTTAGAAACAGAAAAAAAATAAGCACTGTGAAAGAAAAGTACAATATAGAGATGAAATGAATTGAATAACAGCAACTACTTATTAATAAGCTGACCTGATGACCTGGCAGCTTCGCTCTCTACCCGCCCAACCAATGATTTTTCCGTGGCGCATTATTAAGGAAAAATCCCAAAAAAAAAGAGGCTACCTTTTCTTCTAATTTACCCCATTACTTCAAAGGAAAACATGGAAAATTTACCAATTCATAATACAATAGTAATCTATTTTATTCCTATTAATTTCAAACTCCATGTTCTTTTCATCTTCAGTATACAATTTCGTTTCAACAACAACAATAATTTTTACTTCAAGTTAGCCTAAATTCTAAACATTATTGCTAATAAGAATATAGATATAACTATAGGGTTGCAGGGTGTAACATAGTTATTTCATTTCTCTGCTTTCGTTCATCTTGGTAAAAAATATTTTTTTTATAATTATGCTGCAGAAATGATCATATTAATATTCGTTAGTGTTCTTTGTGCAAAGGTATTACAAATATAAAAAAAATTGTTAAAGAAAAATAATAGCTTTGTTTACATTTGATCTTTCTTCATATATGTTTTAATATTTCGTTTTACACTTTCTAACAAATTCATTACTTTACTTTAAGCTTTCGAGAAAAAAAAAAAAACTGAGCGCGAACAAATTGGCAGATCAAAACAAAAACAATTGACTTATCAGCAACCGACTGACGAGAAGTCAAAGCATGCGCACAAATTTATTACAGTTTGACATGAACTGTTAGGTTTTTAACACAGCGAACCAAACTTCATTTAAGTTTTACTTGAGTCTTGTTTTAGGCCACTTATATAAATTTGTCGCACATGTCTTCACTTTCGTTCTTTCCAATTATTTTACTCAATTTTTTTCGGAAAATTTAGGCAATGAAATATATTTAAAACTGTTTGTTTTACAACATGACTCACCCTCTCGTCGATCCGATGAAGCGCTCCATTGGTTCACGAAGACTGCTGCTATATAGAATTGTTGAGCATAAACAAATTTATAAAAATTATTTCACTACACCAATTCCGATTATCTTGACCAAAAATTTAGCAATTGAAGGTATTCCACTCGAGTTGATTAACTCAAGAACTTTTGCTGGCGCACAGTTTGAGAAGCACTGCTTTGTTTTACGTATTGATAGTTGTCTCTAACACTCTGCACAATGATCATTAACTTTTACACTTTTTGCTTTAGTTTTCTGCTTTGGGTATTCTACTTTTGATTTCAGATTGCAACTTTAAACAAACAATAAAAAAATAATTTAAATTAATTTCACTTTTCTTTGCTTCTCTTGCTTCGTTTCTTAGTGTCACATAAAAAAATGGTTTTCTGCGTCTTTGCCGCGATGAGTGGGTGGGATATTTCTTGATAGGCTTCACAAAACTTTAAGCCTGGCTTCCTGCCGACTTTTGCTATAATTAACTAAGCACAATTTTCACTTCTTTTTGGTCGGGCTTTCTTGTTGCGGGACACTACACTTTTGTCTGGGTTTTTTTGGTCGCTCGATCCACGTCGTTCGCTGCACTTGCGCACTTCTACTAAAGATGAGACTGTGGAGAAGGCGAGAATAAAGCTCTGGGCAAGCAAACGACCATAGAAAGCTCCCTCTATGCCGCTCCAAGCGAAGATAAAATTGGTTTTGCCTTTTTCTGCAGTTGCTGATGCAAACTAATGAAAAGGGAAATAAGAGAATGGGCTGTCAAGGGGTGATAAATTCAGAATTTTCCATTAGGTGGAAAATTTTGGCAAGCTCATATTTACCTTGAATTTTATATGGCTTTTGATTAAATTAGATTCCTCTAATATTCATCGAAGCCTTCGCCGACCAGCCCAAAAGCCTTTATATGCAAAAAAAAAAATTTAACTTGAAGCGTATAGCAGAAAATGCCTCTAATTAAACTTACTTCGGCTTTCAGCGTTAAAGAATTAACTTTTCCTTGGCTTTTATAAAATTTCGCCTAAGGATGGCTAAAGAAACGCTGCTTAAGATTTTTCTTCTCCGAATTAAATTACAACTTTTTTGGGGATTGCACACGTCTGGATGGTTTGACTGCCAAAATCGGAAAGACCAAGCATAGGAAAAGGAAATGGGTTGAGACCTCTGACCAATGCATATGAGAGAGACTTGACAGCTGTCAATCAAACGTCATGCTCTCTGCAAGCCTTAACAGAAGCTCGGTTGCCTATTCCGCTTATCGATATTTGGGTGCATGTCCTTACTAAATTTATCAAAAATACTAGATATAAAATTTCTTCTCCATAAAACGATTTCTAATTTTTATTCGCCTAGTAACTGCAACAGTGGGTTAAAAAGTTGCTCGATTGCTAGATAAGATGCTTTACAACTTAGCCACAGTGCTAAAATTTTTAATATAATAACGTAAAAAAATAAAATATAGTTTAAAAATCTAAGAAACACGCTTTAATAACAAATCGAACTAAAAAAATGTTTGCAGCTTATTTGTTGCAGCATACTTGTAGGCTGAAGTTTGGGTTCGATTTTGCAGCAAACTTTTAACTCGCTTCTATATTTACAAACATACACGTGAAGCTAATATAAGCGTGTTAAAAAGAATTTCAGCACTAATTTTTAAGCGCTAGGCTCCCACAATGAAAACAGCTATAGAAAGAGTGCTTTGGAGAAGTAAATCGGAAATGTGTTGCTGTGAAGAAAGTGCTTTAGTGGAGCAGTATTTAGAAGGAGAGTCGAGCACTATAATTGATCGTTTTTTATTACTAACAGTGGAGCACTCCAAAAAAAAAAATTGCTTAGAACTCTAGAGACAAATTAGCATAGATTTAAAAATGGATGAAAGAGGAATATATTATGATTCAACCATATCAGGTATGGCCAATCTGTCACTGTGATCTCATTTCAGTCTGTTGCTGTTATTCGATGTGAAAGGTTGACTGTTCTCTGTTCGATTGCCGGCGGCAAATTTGGGTGCGGGTTCTGTGTACACAGCTCGCTTTGTTGTTTTTGTTCTTGCTTGTGCTGGTGAGTGCCCTGCGAATGCTTGCCGAAGCCAACCATCGCTGAGTGTCAGAGAGAGGCAGACATATTTTTCTGTACTCTCTACAGGGTGGCTGATGAAGGCCGCTACCAAAAAAAAATGAACTACTTTTTTCTAATTGATGAATCTGCTTAAATTGTTTTTTTTATTTTGTAGATTGATCTTTTTATTTGAGAAAAATGGATAACTGGGACAGGAAACAAGAATTTGGATTGTGCGCCGCTATCACGCCCTGGAATCTGTAGTTTTGGTTCACAGAGAGTATAGGCGCACGCTTGGCGGCAATCCTCCGAGCAGATGGACCATAATGAGACTTGTTAACATAGGAGGAAACAATCGCTGCTGTAGCTGCTGCCGTTCAAAAGAGTTTCGACAAGGAACTTATCTGCTCAAATGGGTATAAGAAGACAGTCATTGCTGTAAATTATGAAATGATTTGAACTGATTCCCATATAAAATTACAAACTGAACGCAGCAGACTTGCCGATTCGCTTGAAATTTTGCCAGCAAATGCTTCAAATGGTGAAAGAGGACGAAAGCGAGCTGAACTGTCTTTTTATGTCTGACGAGACCCATTTCGACTTAAACGGCAACATAATCAAACAAAATTGTCGAATATTGAGTACTTCCAACCCACAGATACTCCATGAGACGAAATTGCATTCACTTCGTGTCACAGTAAGGTGTGCATTTTCATCACTTCGAATAAAAACGGTCTCACCGTTACTGTTACTGGAGAGTAGTGTTACGAAAACCATCGATAGCACTATCGATACTATCGATAGTTGTAAATTTAGCCAACTATCGCGTATTTCTAGAAAGGTTGTAGGTGCGTGCAACCTTTTAAAGAGACGTCATAATTTGCACAACAGGTTGTTTTAAAACTGGACTGCATTCAGGAAACACATGTAAAATGCAAGATAATTGTTCAATGTTTTAAGAGTAAAAGCGGCGCAGTATATCAATGATTATTCTCATTATATGCCTTCTTAATAATGAACTACTTGAAGCAACAAAGAATCTGAAGAACACCCAAGAAGGTCAATTGGTCTGCAATGTGCTTCTTGAAAGAACAAATACCATTGGCTGAGTTCAACAGAAAGATTGATCGCTGAGCAGGTATCAGAAAAACTTATGCAATTGCAACTAATGGTATCAATATCACTTAAAAGGAGCGTAGTTTTCCTCGATACATGCTACGGTATCATGATACGTAAATTAGCTATCAAGGTACCGTATCTCTGGAGTTTAGCAGGAACATCATTGGAAATGTATAATTGATCAGGGAGCAAGTTCTTCTGCTGAACACGGTCATTATTTCGAAGAAAAGATCGTTTTGAAGTTGGAAAATGTAAGCCATATATTATTTTTTAACATAAACATAAATATTTGAATATATGATTTTGTTTGTATTACTCTGCTATGAATTACTTATGATCTTAATGTTGCTGTAAATTACCAATGATATTATTATTTGATTTCTTAAGTTCCAATGAGTTTCTTATGCAAGTGATATACTTCTTTATTTACAATTCCTTTTAAAATATTGGAAATAATTTGATTAGGTTGTTTGTTAATTATAATTATTTGTTGATTTAATCAAAATTGAATTTTTTCGATAGTAATATCGATACTATCGATGGTTTTCACTATCGATAGTGAAACTATCGATGGTGCCCACTATCGATGTTTTCACAACACTACTGGAGACCGTTACTTGAGCATGTTGCGAGATTTTTATATCCAGAATTACGCCGAAAGAGAATTCCTTTCAACTCTGGGTGGTTTCAGCAGGATAGTGCAATTCCTCACTCCTCCTGTTATGACAGAACTGAGTCGAAAATTTCCCAATAAGCTGATATCCAGAAACTCCACACTACGTTGGCACCCGAGGTCGCCTGGCCTTACTAAGCCTGACTTTTTCTTGTGGGGTTATTGCAAACAGGAAGTCTACAAAACAAAACCGACAAATTTGAATGAACTGCAATCCATTCAAGCAACAATTTTGGCTATTTCTGTCTCAACTCTCCAAGCAGTAATGGACAACTTTTGATAGGATGCAGCACATGCATCAACGAGCAGCGGGGCATTTTAGTTCTATTGTTTTCCAAACTAATTAAACTACTTATATTTAATCAAATTTAATGAGCTTTAACATGTGTAAAAGCAAAATGTATTCCATACACTGAAATAAAATACGTCAGTCGAACACATTGTAAGGGGTATAAGGGTGGGTCGACGACAGTCATAAAATCGTCGAGGGAACGTTGATACAGCGTTGGTCAGCAGTACTACAGGGACAAGACAAAAACAAAGTCAATAACGAAGACAATAACAAAGACAAAAGCAAACGCAATAACAAAACCAATCACAAAAACAAACACAAAAACAAAGACAAAGACCAAAACACTGACAAAAACACCCACCCGACAACCGGTATCGAGAACGGATCCGTTTTCGACATTTCTCGAAGGTTTCTCTCACAAAACTATCGAGAATGTGTTCCGTTCTCGGTCCGAAAAAGTATTACCTGTCGCTCAGTTTGTGGCAGCAAAGCATAAGTTCTCGATATCCGTTTTCGGATCCGTTCTCGACACTTTCTCGATAGCGAAAACGGATCGAAAACTAATCCGTTTCCAATACGTTTTCGCTATCGAGAAAGTGTCGAGAACGGATCCGAAAACGTGTTGCAAACGTTTAGTTTCGCGAAAAGTTGAAAAAAAAGTTGCTGCTGCTCTTCCCACACACGTTTCTGAGGTTATTAACACCAATTACCAGTAGCTGTTGAAGGATGGAGACAATAATTAGTTATATAAAAGAATGCAAGTGGAGGAAATGGAATAAGTGGAGTGTTCGCCGGAATTTGAAAAGCTGAGCAATCAATATTCGATTGGCTCCCAGTTGAAAAATGAAGCCTAGCTGTAGACCATGGTTCCCCAAAAAAAGAGGACTTTTCACTCCGAAAATGAAAGTTGTAAGAATTATTAACTCATGATTTGAGATGCGACCACTTGAAGTGAATCAGTTTTGTCTTGACTAAGCTTAGCAGCAATCAGACGTCGACGTGATTGTTTTTGACAAGCACTTAGATATGACTTCAGTAAGGATTAAGCTCGTAGACGTATGAGGTAAAAAATAGGCGGACTAACAAAATTCTTTACAAGTGCAAAAATCGTTACATTTTTTTCCACTATGTTTGAAAGTCTTATCAGAAAGTTTTCAAACAGACAGAACTATCTTTTGTATAATAATCAATTTTTTTTCCAAATCTGAATAAGGTTGCGTTCACACCAGAGAACTTCAAAACGTATACGTATTGCTTCAAATGCTTCAATGCGTATCTAGTCAAAAAACGTATGCGTATTGAAGTATAACGCATTTTTAAAAAACTACGTATGCGTATGCTTCATAGTGCATATGCGTATTTGTTCTACGTATACGCTTACTTCATAAGTACTCAAACTACGATTTTAAATTTGAAGCGTACGCACACTAAGCTTAATTTCAGTGTGTATCAACCCGTATCAGTAACAACCCAATCAAAAGGGACCAGACGTCGAAGGAGTTCATTATGACATATCCTGGGCAAGAGAAGTGCTACCGAACTTCTTTTTGGAGATGGGCAAACCCGAACAGCACTCCAATGCCAACAAGGATCGGCCAGCTAAAAGAGATTGGCCTCAGGATGATTAGCAACCTCTACCTTTCAGGACTCCTTTGCTGAGGTAGCCAAGGATAAAAAGATCGTGGGTGTTCTGGACGAGGGTTATCCAAGGGAACATCCGAACTTTAACCTGTGAAGACCAAAGGTCAGCAGACAAGGTTGCTGAAGTGTATCCAAGTGCGAGGTTGAAGGTTGTCGATGCCAAAGAATCCCTTACACCCAGCGGAACCCAAAAAATATTACATCTGATGAGAATGCTTAACCCAAGCACTCCTTGTCAACAATTGGAGGGTCGCCCGTCTGGTCAAATTCCAGACAAAGAGTCCGCAGAGTACTTTACCAATTCCGGCGGATCCTTAAACTATGCGTTCCAGCGGGCTTACATGAAAGTCTGTAAGACAGACACTTCGGCGCTTGCTGGCCTAGTAGCTAGAGTTGAGGAAAAGAACAGAGTGAAGAAGAGCGTACCACTACAAGAAGAGGAGCGCCGTGGGTATATTTCAGCGGGTTCCGACTATGGACCATATTCGGACGTCTTTGCTCGTAACAGGAACTTCTCCAATCTGCTGCACTTCGATTCTCAGGCGAAATAGATATACCACTTTTTATGAGTTCTATACACCAAGGGTGGTGGTAAAATTCGAACAAGTATTTGAACCAAAATGCATTTTTAAACACTTTTACTTCCTCAGTCCTCAGTTCCTCAGTTGATAGGGACATAACAACAGTCAGCGTGGAGCTGAGGAGTTCAAACATCACGCTGGCATCTTAATATCTGGCTCATGGCAGCGAGAGCCCACCACCAGCAAAGATTTTTTAAGACTTTGGTGAAAGCAACAACACCACACCGTAAAAATGTATATTTTATGTTTACTTTGTTCAAAAATCAGCATCTTAGCTTTAATAATATGGCTTGCAGCCGCTTTAGAAACACTTTTAGCGAAATTTTGACTTTTGGCTGATAAAGAATATTTATGCTTCATCAGGTTGGAGATACTTCCTTCTATCTGTTACATATAGTTGCGCAAGCTTAATATACACAGTGTACCTTCGGTAGAGAGTATTAAAATATAGCCGAAATTACTGCTCCCAAAAACACGGAGGATAGGTTTTGGTTAAAATTAACTCATAACAGGATAAACTGACAAACTAAATATATTGCTAAGTAAAATAACAAAAAATTTTAGCTATGGGCCCTGTTCCGGTTTTCGAGTCGATTTTCGGGTAAACGCTAACATTTTGCATTCAATTTAAATAACGTTGTATAGACGGTGAAAAATTAGTCTACGGTTACTAGATCTGATATAAAAAAAATACACTGCTAATTGCGAAATTTGAAGGCGATCTTATTAAAAACAAAAAAGTTTTTCTCACTAGAACTTCTTTTTTAGAACTTCATTTAAACCGATCATTCATACAGCAGTTATATGCTATGGTCATCCGATTTTGATAAAAGTTTGTAGAAATGTGTTAAGGTATATAAATAAAGAATATGCCAAAAAAAGAGGAGTTTTAAAAAAAAAAAAAGTTTTTTTTTTTAATAAGGTTTTTTTTTCGTTCGTTTTTTTTTTTTGTGCTATGTTATTGCACTTTTTTACCCCTTAATTAAAGCAAGGGAAGGGAGGGGAAGAGGAAACAAAGAAAAATGGGGGGTTTTCCCGGGAAACTAAAAAATTGTACAGATTTTGATTAGGATTTTTTTTGTTGGGTTTTTTTGCTTTTGTTTGGTTTTTTGATTATTTGTTCCCCCCGACCGGCCAACTTGTAGCGATTTGTTTAAAACGAAGGGTGTTTGGGTAGGATGGGTTGGATAGCGTTTGAAGAGACGGAGGAGAAACGAAGGAAGAAAGAAGGAGGAGAGGGGGGGGGGGGGGGAGGGGGGGGGGGATCGGCCAGGCTGATAGTTACCCTAAACCAGAGGCCGGCACGTCGCTACCTACTAGGCTAGGCAAGCTCTCAAAGGCAGCGCAGTCGGCTCACACGCAGTATAAGCGTCACTGCCGTGTTCGGCTCTTGTTTAAATGCGTCGCAACTGAATCAGTTTTCGCGTTGATCTCACCAATGCCAAAATGGGATTGTGCTATTTTCCGGCCCTGATTTCTGAGTTATATTTCAAAGTTATGATTGAAATTTTTCATATGGGCCTTATGTCCGTGGGCGTTTTGTCATGGCACTGCTTCAAGCCTTGAAACTTAACATAGATTAGAAAACTATTTAAGCATTTGGGCAAAAGAGTTTTCTCAAATCTATGTAGCTTCAAAAAAAAAAAATACCGGGATCTGTTCAAATTCTAAACACAGACGAGGCAGCGAAGTCATGCCAAAGTAGAGCACAGAAGCTTACTTTCGGAGGACGATTTTTATTCCATTTCTCGACGTCTACATTGCAAATTTTGGAGAGCCGTTCGCCGTTAATTCCGGTGCTCGTCAAGAACGATTCAGTCGATAATGAAAAAGAAAAATTGTCAAACCAATCAAATTTTGTCAAGAAATTCTATTCCTGTTGTCTTCGAGTTAGGAATGAGGACAAAATAATTAGTGCGGAGGTTCAATTCTCATGGTTATCTATATTTGCTGCAGAACCGCTTAAATGGCGTGGCTAAAATCAAGAAAACTTGACTTCATTTTGTAAAAGAAATAATTAAATAAATAAATACCTCATCCCCATCAATGGCGAAAAGCGAAATAGGCCACAGGCAAACATTAAGAAATATCCAAAGTCTAAAATTCTGCCCTAGCTGACTTCTTTTCGAACTTCTATTTCGTCGAAGGAAAGTGCGTGATTTCAAAAGATTTAAAACGAATTATTTTCTGAATGTACGTACATGCAACACACTTGTAGAGATTGCACTACCAATTGGTATTCACAAAACAAGTAGCTTAAAATAATCCTCCTCTCATGACCAAAGAGAATTAGAATCAGCAAGTGTTTTGACCGACTACGTGATTGTTGCGATCTGAAAAAATCAGTCTTGCCAACCTTTGAAGCGGAAGATTAGGTCCGAAAATACGAATTGGACACATTCTTTTTAGGTAGACGGGTTGGAGAGGTCCCAAATTTAGAACGTTCAGTTAATTGTTAGGATTTAAGAAGTTAATTTTATTTCTGAACTTTGTTTCAAAATACAACTCTGAGCAGTGTTAATTATTTGTAAATGAGTGAAAGTCCTCAAAAGTAAATGTCTTATTAAACTTTTTAATAAAGTGTAACCGCCCAATAATAATGATTTTGATGAATTGGCAGGCGTGACAGGAAATGACAAACTTAACTAAATATTGGAAATTGGTGAACCGTTTTGGTCGTCATGAGCTGTCAAAGTTAAACCATCTCATCTCTCAAATTTGGATGAGCTAAAAGTTTATTTAACGTATCCAATATTGATTCTCAAAGCTCAACATTTTCAGTTCTCCTGTGAGGCATGAATTCAATAGACACTAAAACAAGTACCAAGATACCAAATATGAAGCCCATTTGTTTGACATATGCTGCATATCTGAGTTTGGGGGGGTTGAGCCCGGCCCTGACCTCTTCTCTTCGGCCTTAAGCGGCTTAAAAGTAAACCCCTGTGGACGGCACGGAGCTTGCCATATTGTAGTTATGGCCAGAGTAGTTGATTAATATGCTTACCTGGTGATGCCGGTGCGTGTTGAAAACATTTCGAGCACAAATATTTGAGGCAGGCCGCCATCGTAGCCAGGAACGCATTGTATGTCAACACTCAGCTCGGTGCGGTTGAAGACGGTACAATTGCTGACGGCATTCGGCAAAGCTGTGTGGGAGAGACGGGGGGGAGGAGAGAGAGAGAGAGGGAAAATGAAATCGGCATCAGATTTATGTGGAACCAGGCTGGGCAGGAAATTAACAAGCAGACAGACTGGGGGAGGTAGAGATAGAGAGGGAATCGGTTTGTGGAAAAGTTGTCCTTTTTTGCATTGAACCAAATGCACAATGGGCAATCTCTGGTTTGGCTTTCTGTACATCTGTCCGTCTGTCTGTTTGCCTGTGTTTGCGTGCGGCATTAACATGTTAAGGTCAAATTGCACGTAATGAAGCAAGAGCAAAACCAAATTGGGTAAACTGGTTGACGTTTACACGAATGTGCAAATTTGTGAACTTTGAAATTTTGAAAAAAATTTTTGAACTGCTCTTCCTTAGTTTGTCAAACAACAACAACCACAAAATAGAGTAGGGGATAAACCAGCTGGCCTGTGCCCGCAATTCTGGTCTAGTATAATCCATTTTGGGCTACTCACCTGCCAATACCACCTGAAAGAGACAGGGATGCTGCTGTGTGCCCACCTCGTTGGCTGCCCAACATGACAGTGTGCCATAATCCTTTAAATATACAGAAGTCGCATTTACATATTGATTATTTAAATGCAAGTCTTGCTTAATTGTTGCAGGAGGAAGAGGAGGAACAGTTGTTGACTTACCTGATCTGTGACTGGTGTGTACTTTAAAATGCTGCGGCTTCCATTCACGCTGAATCTTTCACTGCCCACGTCCAGAGTTTCGCCCGAGTTGTTGAATTTCCAGCGAAATGTTCTGCGTTGACATTTTGACAGAAGTGTGCGAAAGGCAGGCAGCAGGCAGGCAGTCGGGAAGGCAAGAAGTAAAGCATGTTTGCAAAGTTTTACATTTTTAAAATAGCTCGTTAAAATATTAAAGGTAAAACACACACACACACACACACCCAGATATATTGGGAAGCTTTTTAAAAGGTTAATTATCTCTGGCATATTCGGTTGGACGCGTGCGAGTGATTTCGCGAGGAAGTAAATCAATAAAAAAATATATTTTTAAATATTTGGTGCGGCGAGAACAAGATGGGGGAAATAGCATAAATATACAGATTTTCATATGCCAGTTAAGTGTATCAAGAGTGGCGGATTTTAAATGATCTCTCTGCGTTCTCTCTGTGTTTGTAAACCAAATTTTAATGCTAACTAAACGATCAGATGGTATTAAACAGCAATTCGATGTGTGCTTAAAGTGCACAAATATCTTGACTTGACACTTCAGCTGCCATATGTAAGCACCAGTATATTTGAAACATCAAGAAGTCTACGGTTCGGTTTGCGAAGCGGTTTCAAAGTTGATCGTACCTAATATTTTGCTACTTACCCTGGTTTATTGTTTCTTCGATCGTTTAAATCAGCAATGCCCAGCCTTATGCTCTTTGGCTAAGTTTTTGTTTTTGGAATTGCACCGAAGATAGGAAGTCAATGATCGTATACATGCAGTGCGCGAGGTATAGAAAACGCGTAGAACAAAAACCGGATTTATTCCTTTCTTTGATTGGCGCCAGCAAACTGACCAACAAAAACTTCATGTGATTTTGTTGTTGCCTTACCCAATTTCAATACGCATTTCTTTGTGAGTATTGGTGAGTGATCTGCCCTATGCTTTTTTTTAACAGAAAGCCATTTTTGGTTTATTTGTGTTAAGAATAATGCTTCCAATTTACCAAGCTTAATGGTACTTCAAACAATAGTTCAATGGACTTTTCTTTGCTTTTGTATGAACATAAATTTATGACATAAGGTTGGGATAGGTTGAGTCCGCAAAGGGCAATAGTTAAATTGTCCCGACTGAATCATTGTGAGGAACATAAAATTTTCAAAATAGTCCAGGATCTATATCTCAGATACTTCCCAGAAGTTGAATAGAAAGGGGCGATAAAGTGTTTTAAGCCTCCTTCTGCTAAGAGCTGGGCAGCGACAAAGGAGATGCAGTTATGTCTCCTCTTCTTCCTCTCCCATGCAGGTTCTACAGAAGACGTGGTGATTTTAAGGCATGCTGCATGGCCAGTGATCCACTTAGGGCCCTGACCAGAAGTGAGATGTTTGCTCTATTTTGGCGCAGCACTCTTTTGGTATATTTTAGGTTGAACGAGGGCCGCATGACCCTAGCTACAGCGTAAACTGGAAAGGTTTTCCAAATTTCCATGGTAAAGCACCAAATTAAACTATTTGCTGTTAGTATGTACGAGGCCAAGATCATCCCAAGCATGCACTTCTCCGTAAACAGGAGTTTTTCGACTGACTGAGCGATCGCATTTAAAGGTCTACGGCAGAGGTGGGCCCGAAATTTGATTTTAAGAGCAGTCGAGCAGCAACAACAGAAAAACATTCCCTCGAGTCCACAAGCCAGACTCACACTCCATAATTTTGAATTTATTTGAGCGCGGTGCCCCTATACGCAATAGATTTGTTCTGCCAGTGTGCCGCGGCGCCAAGACGCCAGGCATTTTTTAATGCGCCAGTTGTTGTAAAATTCCTCACGGGAGCAATGGGAGTAAGGGCTTGCCAACCGCTGGTCTACGTGGTCGCTTTGGAGCTATTGAGTAAAGCTCAAGCGCTATTAGAGCTCCTTAACTATTTGAGAAGTTCTATATTTTACCTTGTACAACAGGGTTTCCCAAGAAGAGAGGCTCTCAGTCTCTCTCTAACACTCACTGATGCATTACTTCGGCAAGCATTTGGAGTGAGTTTCCGATTGTGTCCCCTATCACACATATTTCAGCACTTCTGTGTACACTCCCGACGCGTCGGTTTCAAGACTGCTGGCCTCCAAACTAATAAGTAGGAAGAAGTTCCGACTGGCCCCAGGTGGGAGCCACACATACACCCTAAGGTCCTTAAAGAGGCCGAGTGTTTGTTTTTGGTACTATTTGACGTAGAAATCCAGGAGGATCTTTAACGTTTTCATTGGCAAATGCCAATATTTGCTTGGGGGCCTCTTGGGCGCCCCTTTCATAGAAGTCAGTCGTGGGCTATGTAAATGTTTTAATAATTTCGTGGCAAACGATGGAAGTGTTGTAGAGTTCTTAGGGCTACAGGTGTTGTGCTTTTTTTATACAGGTGTCTACTGACGTTATCTTTCACACATGAGCGGCTGCTAGGAAGTTACCAGTTAAGATGCCAATAGGCCGTCTACAATCTATTCTCTGGAGCTGTAGCAGATAGTGCTTGAGTTTTTATACACTGTACCAAAGGTACACAGAGTATATTAAGTTTATGTAAAAGTATGTAACTACCAGAAGCATCTCCGACCCTATAAAGTGTATATATTTTTGATCAGCATCAACAGCCGAGTCAAAATAGACATGTCCGTCTTTCTGTCTGATTGCTCGGAAAGACGTCCGTCCGTATGAACATGCATGTATGACACAAAAACAAAAACACTCCCCCTCCCGCCCCTCAATTTGGAAAAAACGTCACAATTTAATAGATAGAAGGTTTGTACCTTCTGGACATATTAAGTAATCAGGATTATTTAACGATCCGCCAAAAGATTGGTAGAGATCTGTTGAATGATAGTAAAGTTATGAGCAAAAGAATGTTCGCTGCTGCAGCGCAGTAGCAGCGCTGCTTTTATCCATTTGATGATAAATTGATCTTCGATTTTCATCCAACAGAGCTGAGATTCGTCAAAAGGATATGAAAGACGGATATTAAAAAAATCCAGTCTTTTCTTTTCAAGTTAGATTTGAGCTTTTTGTTTGATGCCACTTCATCGCTAAGTCGAATCAAATGAAGTAGGCCAGATATTGATTAAAGCTCGACATTCGTGCTTCATTTGAACTTGAAATCAGTTTGGTGCAAGAATGCCCAAGATTAAATACGATTTATCAGAAAAGGATTGCTTCAAAAATAACCAAGATTGACTTAAGCGCGGTCACAAATTTGAAGCTACCCGAAAATAAGCTTCCCACATGAACAAAAGGTGATTTTTATACTCTTTACCAGAGGTACACAGATTATATTAAGTTTGTGCAAAAGTATGTAACAGCCAGAAGGAAGCATATCCGACATCATAAAGTATATATATTCTTGATGAGCATCAACAGCCGAGTCGATATAACGGGTGACAGCTAAAAATCTGTACAAACTTTGAGAGAGAGCGCCCTTAGCTTTACATAAAGGCTTTCAGAAAGCTCACCCAACTTTTTAACAACAAAGACAACATAAGTCAACGTGATGCAGCCAGAAAATTAAATTGCAGCCAACAACACATCAGTAAAGTGCTGAAAAAGAATAATATTGTTGCCAGACGTAAGCAAAGAGCACCAAGTTACACACCTGAACAAATACAAACTGTCAAATCTCAATGTCGGGGGATAAGCAACCAATATCGTGGCAAACTCTTTGTTTTAGACGATGAAAGTTTCTTTGGAAATAGTGTTTTTTACACCTCCGATGTATCGTCAACATCAGCTGATGTGAAATATAAGTTAAAGATAAAGTTTGAGCCTAAAGTTATGCTTTACATTGCGATCTCTGAGAGGGGCATATCGAAGCCGTGGTTCAAGCCAAGTGGCATTACAGTCAACAAGGAAGTGTACATAAACGAGTGTTTAAAGAAGGTTTTGATTCCTTTTTAAGGGAAAATCATTCCGTCAATAATTATGTTTTCTGGCCAGTAAAGACATCCCTTTTGTACCAAAAGAACGGAGCCCAACAAACATGCCGCCCGATTGAGTTTTTTTGGAAATCTGAGTGCTGCAGTTTACCAAATCAACTGGAAGGCCAAAAATATCAAAGAACTGACCAACAGTATCCGGAAATACGACCCCAAGGTCGTACAGGCCGCCTGCGGAGACATTTTCCGGAATCAACGTCGAGTGGCTGAGAACGGTCCATTCGACCAAATCCATTGATGCAACTCTTTTGTATATGTAGTCATAAATAAAGTATCATAAAGATCCGCTGAGAATTGAGGTTAAGGCGGCATTTTATAGTTTGTGCAGATTTTTAGTTGTCACCCTTGAAATGATCGCCCGTGAGTTGTGCCTCCGGGCCGGTATTCCCTTCCGACGTGTCGCAACTGATATAGAAACATGTCAGTATCAAGTCTGAAAGGAAACATCAATATTTCCTGCTTAGCTTATATACACTTCTATCTAGTTATTTTTGATTTATAATGCAAGATTTTATCTTTTCTTTAAATCTCCTTTTTAGATGAGTATCTCAGCTTGAACAATGTTCACTAATTTTTCAAGAATTTGTTGTTCCCATCAGATACTTTAATAGGAAATAAAATCAATTTTTCATTCAGCTGCTCACCGACTGCCGCCCGCCCACACCTACGATTATTCACCTCGTCCCTGGAGGCCCAGCCGAAAAGTATGCAGCAGCTTTTTAATGTGCACGCCTTCGCTCGTAGTTTCCCGCACTCCCTCTCTCTCGCAGTGTTTGTGTGTGTGTTCAGACAGAACCCACCACAACAATTACACGATACAGCTGCCCGGGCCCTGGCCTCGCATATTTTCCACCAGCTAATGATTAATTATTTTAGCATAAAGCGTCAGCTCAAGACAACAACAAAAACGAAAACAAAAAATGGAAATTAAATACAAGACATGGCAAGCAGGCGGCAGACAGACAGCAGGCTCTGACTCTGACTGGCAGCTGGACACAGACAGGCCACAGCACCGGGAGCGGCCTCATTAAAAAAACATTAAAGTGGGTAAACTAAGTAAATCCCAGAAAGAGAAAAACCGTGGTTGCCACATTTAAGATGAATTAAACCAATATAAGAAATGAAAATCAAAGCGAAAATATTGTTAAATTTTCACACATTTCCTGCAAAATAAACAGCTTTTTCCGTTACGCACACACATACACACGCACGCGTACAATTACAGTCATTTGTCAATTTGGTAAACTTCCATTCAACAGGAAACCGGAAGCAATTGCCTACAACAGGATGCGGCGGCAAAGGGGGATTTTTTGTTTGAACTTACCGCGGTGGAGGATCCGCTTGTATCTCGCATATCACTTCCACGGTCTCATCCTTGGAGGCACCAATTAGTATTACGCGATCCGTGTGCTTGCAAATGGGCGTGTCTGCAACAAGAAGAAGGAGAAGAAACCAATTATTGAGTATTCTTTTAATTTAGAGTTTACTTCCTTCCAATCACTGCCGGTTAAATCACCCACCCACACAAGTGCGGTTAAAATCGCTGAAAAATGAGGCAAATTATTTTGTGTGCACGCGTGTGTGGGCGTCGCTTCGAGAAAAACGCACAAAAGTGATTTAGACAGAAGGAACGACAGAGCTTGACGCCTTCTCATCAGTCAGTCCTACCTTATATTGAGCCGAGGGCCGCACAGTCAGTCAGTGTCAAGAGCATTGAGCGAGGTACAGTCGAGTGCCTCCGTTCTTGTTTACTTCAAAATTAATTAATGTGGCAACATGATTTAGTACTTCCGCAGGTAAATAAGGCGTTCCAGAAATGTTAAAGGATTATTAGCTGACAGCACACGTGGCGTATGCGTAATTTGCTGTCGGCGTTGTGCCAAAAAAAAAAGGAGAAATACAAAACAAAACAAACCCCTTTTTTTCCCCCAACTTGAATTTTTGATGAATTGTTTGTCTTAAAAATTTACAAAAGGGCGTAATTAATTAGCCAGAAGTGTAACGCCTCATTTTGTGTGCTCCTGTTGCTTATTTTCGTATTTAAATTTGGGGAGCACGAGGACTGATTACTTAGTCGTTTAGCTAATTAGACAGAACTTGAGTGGGTACTTCCTGGAAGTGGCAATGCGTTGACAACTACACTGACCCCTGGCAATGAATGTGGGACATGACCGAGAAAGTGGGCAAGATTGCTAAACCCATAACAAAGAAATGCAAATTTTGTCTGCCAACTTGTTAATTGTTGAGCGCAATGTCTTTGGACTGGTTCAGTTGGGGTTCTTGGTTACTTCGAAGCGAACCTTCTTAATGAATGACTAACCAAAGTCACTTTTTTTGTAATTTGTATGATTTTCGCAATATTTTAGATGGAAAAAATATTTTATAGTATTAAATCGATGCATTTTGAAAACGAGTTTTGCAATTTATATGGCAGCTTGAAGAAATATTTAACCGATTGTTATTAACTGGATTATATTATTAAGCTATCTACGATTAACAAGAAAGAAAGTCGGTCAAGCCCGACTATAACATACTCTGTTCCTGTGAAGTGCTGCCCATCACCGTTGCGACCGGTGCTGCCCATAATTGCTGGTTTTCATTAAAGCTCGACAAACGTTCATCCGATCTCTACCATTCCTTTGGCGGATCGATTATTAATTCTAACTACTAAATGTGTCCAGAAGGAACGATCCTTCTATCTATAAAACTGTGGGAGATATGAAGTTTTTTTTCAATTTGCGGGGTCGGGAGGGGGCGTGTCTAAAATTAAAAATAAACTTGATCTGCCTGCAAGTATAAAAAGCATAAATCCCATACATGTCAAACCTCTATCTCTTACAATCTCTGAGATCTGTGCGTTCATACGGACTGACAGACGGACATGGCTTTTGCACAAACTTATTATACTCTATATACCTTTGGTACAGAGTATAAAAACTAAAAAGTTGTTCCCACAAAAACTAGATTTCAGACCGAGAAAGCAAGAGAAAGCATTTTAAACGAATAAATACGATTTTGAAGACTTTTTCATTAAAACAAACAAGATTTTCTCATTAAAACTGGTTTTCAGACCGATTGCTCCTTTGGTATCTAAATATATACTATAGTCATCGGATTTTTATAAAACTTTGTAGAATTGTGTGAAACTCTATGCTGTTGGCGCCAGCTTTGTAGTAATAAGCCATGCAAAAGCTGCTCAAACTGCCGTTCAGATTTGGCGTTAAACTGTAGGTCCTTTTCTCATGCGCGAAAACTAGAAGCGCATAAGCCAAGAGATTGAGAGAAGCTCGGCTTTGGACCTTTGGGGCTGTGGCATGCCATTTTACATTACATATAAAATAAATAAATTAAAATAAAAAACTCTACCAACTGACCGGTTTCAGCAAATTTTTGTATGTATTTCAGCTCTTTGTGATATGGATGCAAAACTGTTCTGAACCGAACAGAATCAAATCGTTACCGAACCTCTAATTCCAGCTGATAAACCAATCATCTGAGCCGAACCGAAAAACACAAAACAAAACGTTTCGGTTTGGTTCAGTTCACTAAAGAGTTTGGAACCACCGGCTCGGCTTATGAAGCCAAATGAACCGTGATTTCGCTTCGGTTCAGTGGTTCAGTCTTAATTTCTTACATATTTAATGAAATCCTGATCTTCACGATGGTAAGGCAAAATCAAAAATGCCAAGAACTCAACTAATATTCTCAGATCCTAAAGCCGATTCTTAAGAATAACGTACTTATTTAGCTTAAATCTGTCCGGAAAGTTGTTTTCTCCGAACTTTCGAAAGAAAGTCCGTTCCAAAAGTGTCCAAAATAGCATTTCTGTTCAAGTATCGTCCATAACTCCGTCGAGTAGAAACTCCCGGTCCCAGCTTAACCCCGGCTGAACCCTAAGTTTGCGTGGAAAGGTATTTTCAAAGCTTTTGAAGTAAAGTGGTAAGACAGTCCGAAAAAGTTTCAAAATATCTTTAGTGTTCCTGCATCGCCCTTTAATTCACCATATCTGAACTCTTAAAGCACTTCCTCAAGTATATCGTCGCGACTTAAGCCTTAATCTGCTCGTAAAGTCGTATTTTCGGCAAATCCCAAATGATATTAAAAATTTATTTTTGTCTAATCATCGCCGTAATTACAGCAAGATCCAGTACATTGAAGGGTTGGTGGTGATTCTAGATTATTTTCGTTTTGCTGAACCCGATTCTGTTTTCGGAAATTATCTATCACGTCTAGATTTTTAGTAATTGAGCTTAAAATGCAAATTTCGACTCTGTTTTTGAACGATTTGTGGAGTTCCTTATTGTTTGATTTGGCTCTCTTTGAATTATTTTTGAATTTCAAAATAAACTTTTCCAAGCAATTTGTTTTCTTAAGCGAAGATATACCTTTTTGGTTAGATTTCCTTCAAATGACTATACGAGGTGTGTTCAAAAAGTATAGCGAATTTAGTGTTTTTTCAAAAATTATTATTTACGAATCTCATTTGTCCCCCAGTAACCCCAGATAAACCTTGGCCACGGTTCCATCTTCGAGCACTTCAAAAAATCATTTTTTTTTATCTCTTTCAGCTCCTCCTTCGATGCCGTCTTTATCTCGTTAAGCGTAGCGTAACGTCGTCCTTTCATGGGCCTCTTCAGTTTAGGGAACAAGAAAAAGTCACAGGGGGCCAATCTGGAATACGGTGGCTGCGGCATCTTAGTGTGTTTTTTTCGCCAAGCAACATGTGAGCAGGGGCGTTATCGTGGTGCAAAAGCCAATTTTGTTCTTCCACAACCGGGCGTTTCTGGCGGTTCTTCCGCAAATTGCGCATACTTGCGGTATTTCCTTATTGACCGTTCTTCCCTGTGGCGGACCAGATGCACCACGCCCCTGAAATCGAAAAACTGTCAACTTACATCGACCGAACTTGGCGCGCTTTTTCGGTCTTGTCGTTCACTCTTCTCGGCCTCTAGAACATTTTGTACCACCGATAAACGTTCTTCGGTCCAAGGTAGCTTCCGTAGCCACAGTCATCAACCGCGCTTTCGTTTCACAAATTTATGGTTCTTTGATCCATTTCTTTGAATAGGTAAAAACGAGACGATCCAAACACGGCCACACTGCAACAATTAGTGAACATCAAACGAGCTTTCTTACTACACATAACGCCACAAAAAATCGAAATTCGAATATACGTAACCCGCGAAAATTCAAAATTCGCGATACTTTTTGAACACACCTCGTATTTCGTACCGCCCATTGTTATGCAATGGATTTGGTTAAAATTTTCATTAGAATTTAAAAAATGTTTCCAGCCAACTGTAGTGATTTTGCATAGCACATGTATTCAAAATGGTATATCTTCGCTTTAAAAATATTGCAGAAATGTTTGGGATAGTTTCTTTTAAAACTAAGGAGTAATTTTTTACGATATTATCAGACAGCTTAAACATTAATAAAGGGTCCCCAAAATGCTACGCAGCGCGGGCACTTGACACTCTTAGAGCGACAACGCCCGCGGGCGTTAGACTTTCTGGTGTTAACTCAGTGTTTAATGGCTTCATCAGTAACAAAATTGGCAACTTTTCCGTGCGAATGACGTTTCTGAAAAACGAGGCACGCAGCAGTCTTCGTTGTGTCGGCCGGTGTTTTTGATTTACAACTCTTGTCACTAATAAGTAGTTGCAAAAAAACTGCAATCTTCCATTCGCTGTTGTACAGGGGCGAAACGCAGCGGGAACTCTTCCGGTCTCATTTCGCATGTTGGTTTCAAATACCAGGGGTGCTGCATGCGTGCCAAAAAAAGAAGTTGCATCAGTTTTCGTACAGATTATATGCTTTCTATCATACTGCAAAAGTTGTAAAAAGATGTGTGCCAGATGGCAGTCTTTTGGGAACCACGTTCCGCCAAATCCGACCGGGCATACTCGCGCTCACTATCACTTGCGGTCTCGTCATAACATTGTTGTTGGCGCCATATTTTATTTGTTATAGCATGCAAAAACCAGAAGCAGAAAACAGTCGGGAGCCACTTTTGTCGCGACGGCGCTGCCGTAGACTTGTGCTTTCGATCGAAAGTAGTAGCTCCACCTTACGCTTTTCATCGGAAGCAGAGGCAAGGCAATTTAGAAAAATCACGAAGCGACTATTGCAATTGCTATTTCGCTTTTTTCAGTAATCGTTTTTGCTTTGCCTTTGAAAGCGATTTTTGGATTTTTTCAGAAGCAGAGGCAGAATCAAAAGCTGTCGAAATGAAACCTTTTGCAGTTTTTTAAACACTGGTTAGACTTAAGAACGGGCTTAAAGGGTAAAGATTCGGTAGAATGAAGGCCGTCCTTGAACAGAAATAAGTTGATGAATCGATTTGCGTACTGCCTTAAATTCAAAGTTTGGGAAATAATACCTTTCCGCGCAGATTTAAGGCCAAATAGGGACTTTATACTTACGAAACGCTTTAAGGCTTAAGACTAGGCGGAATTAAGGACAAATAAGCAATTTTGGACTACCTTACCCTCGAAAATTCGGTAAAATAGCTTTCCTATCAAATTTAAGCTAAAGCACAAATTTTGAGGTATAAGATTCGAAGGAATTAGGGGCGTTCCTAGAACAGAAACGAGCTTAGGCATTATTTTAGCTTGCCGTTACTTCAAAAGTTCAAGAAATAACTTTCCGATCAGGCTCATAAACCGAACCTCCGGTTTAAAAACTCAGTGAAAAACTGAACCAAGCGGTTTTTATTCCTGCTGCTTTAAGGTGGTGGATAGCATAGAATCAGGCGGATAGTTTTATAGATACATGGTTCGTACCTTTGGACATATTTAGCAGCAGCGCTGCACTCAGCTGCTACTGCATCATCGAAATTCATACAGATTATATTATAGTCGGGCTTGACCGACTTTCTTTGCAAGGGTACAATATTTCAATATCAAACTAATCTTTAATTCAAGTATCAGACACTTTTGAAAGCCTTAGAAGTGCACGTCTGAATGATGTTCTGAATGCATTCCCTTTATTAATTTCTCTAATAATAATTTCTTATCAGAATTAGCATTTAGTTGTCTGCCTCATATGCGCCATGCACAACTTTTTACTCTCTTCGAATCCAAAATGGAAGCCGTCGCGCACTCCATTTAATTTATAGCCCGCAGCAATGCGCCTGTCAAGTTGTGTGAAGTACTTGAGTTGGAGCAGCAATTTGTATGGCTCAAAATGGCAGCGGCTGGCGCTACATATGTATCGCTCAAAAGCAGATAGCGACCCCTACAACACCCTACCCTTCCGCCCTACGTTAAGCCACTACCAACCGCTAGGACTAACAACCCCCCGAGCTCATTATGAGTGCGATCATCATCAGGCGAGGAGGCGTCTGTCAAATTGCTTAAATTCAAGCACAGCTGCTTCGCACATACTCGTAACAGGATCCGGGAGCAGAGGAGGAGAAGACGTTTGGTAACATTTCGCGGGCTGTTAAATTGAAGCATAATTCCGCTTGGGGCGGCTGCAGCTGCAGCTGCTATGAAAAATGGGCGCAAGGCAACGGCAACGCGTGTGGCAAGCATATGAAAGTGAAGAAGAAATGCTGTATTTATGCAAAAAGCAGAATGAAAAATATTTTCACAGCCTTGACTTGCAACTGCGCCACAGCGCAACTACTGCTCGGCGAGTTGAGTTGTAAAATGAAAAAAAAAAAGAATTGCAATACATCAAATGAGACGAGACAAGGGACTGAGGGGCAGGCCGACTTTATGATAAGAAAACAACCAGACAGGCAGTCAGACAGACAGACGCTCAGAGTTCCAGAGAGATAGATGATGCATTCAAACAAAGTGCCGCTTGGCAAATTTATGCTGAAAATCGTTGAGGCTGCACAAACAGTGAACAGGCACTGGGACTTGGACTGAGAGGATTGAGGAGATGGGGGCTACTCACATTTCACACGCAGTGGCAACTGATTGCTGACCGTTTCGCCTTCATCGTTGATGGCACTGCAAGCATAATTTCCCGCATAGTGTTTGGTGATCTTCTGCAGGACGAGACTCTGATTTGAGCGGATGACACGTGCCGATGTGTTGTGCTCTAGATGGATGCCCTGGGAACGGAAAGAAAGCAGAGAATAAAATAGACAATAAACTTCGTGTTTCTTATAAAACTAATATAACAACATTTTCTAATGAAATTAAAAAGGCTCTACCTATTTTAAAAATACTAAAATTTCTTATTAATATAAATTGCCCTCAATCTGACATTTGCTGCACTTTGGGAGGAGATATTGAGGTAATGACTTATTTATAAATGGAAATCACCCGAAATCATTGCAGAATTTTTCATTTACAGTTGGTTCTCAAGATCAAAAGACAAATTTTTGTCAGGGCTGCAAACCATTTTTAATAAGATCCGGTTCGAGCGAAGAACTTCGATTTGTTTGAAGTTTCAACCGAAAATTAAACCTAACCACGTGTTAATAACGGCTATGCAAGCCCTTGTAATTTTAAAAAGGTTGCACAAACAGTTAATTTTAAAGTGAAAATCGGGGTAAAGATTTGGGTTCGGTTTCCAATGATCACTTATAATATTTATGAACTTATCTGTCGAATAACTTTCATGTACCTTTCTTGCATTCGTCTGAATTAATGGCAGATATCATCTGATGATCATACTGTAATTTCATGTATATAAATAACAGTGAAAACATCCATAATGAAAAGTGTGACGTACGAAATAAATTTCTATGAATCTACTGGATAAAAGGGTGGCTGGGTGGCTCAGCTGCTAGTGTGCGCGACCGCTGAGCATGAGGTGGGTTCGATCCCGCCTCGGAACATCTAATGAAAAGTTTTTTTTTCTTTGAATAAAACTTTACACCCGGCCACACCTCTTTGCTGTTGGCACCAGCATTGCAGTAATTAGCCATAAAAAGCTTCTCAAAACTGCCGTTCGGATTCGGCGTTAAACTGTTGGTCCCTTTCTCTTGTGCTAAAATTAGAAGCGCACAAGCCAAGAGATTGAGAGAGGCTCGGCTTTGGCCCTCTGGGGCTGTGTCATCTTGACAAGCTAATTTTACTTTACTGGAAAGAAGAGTGCGGTTTTGGTAACGCTCAGCTTGGTTTGGCAAATTGAGAGAAATTTTTAAAGCATTTTTATTGCGCTTAGCCCCGGTTTCTCATGGGTTCCCAAAAATACATTAAAAGGAATTTCTCAACATGACCAGCGGTTAATTGTTCACCAGTTGTTCAACTGGGCATTGTGACTATTAGCGATCATTTAATCTAATTTTAAGTCTTCGTTGCTGGTCACATCTCTAAAATGGTTGCCACGCCAGCATGTTGCTTATACTGAACAGTCAGACACGCGAAAAAACAGCTGAAGAGTCAACAAATTGAGTGAACAAGTCACTAAACCACTCACTGAACAACTCTCAATGAACAACTCACCGAACAAGAGCGGCAGAACAAGAGCAAGTGAAAACACTCTGACTGAAGAACTCACGAAACAAATGCGGCTGAACAAGTGAACTACTCACAGAACAAGGGTGAGTGAACAAGAACGACTGAAAAGATCTGACTGAACCAAAATGAACCATTAATGAAGAACATGTCTGCTTTTTCGAATCCCATTTCTTTGCGTGGAAACGCCTGGCGGACTGCGTAATTTCATTACAGTCTGTTAGTCGTGGCCGGTTGTGATGCAGTAGGTAGGGTGAATGGCTGCTGTGGTGTATTTTATTTTAGGTACCAAGATATACGGATGACGGAGCTGTTCGCGGGCTTCCCAACTATATGATCGATTGCTGCACAATACCGAAGCTTTGGAAAATCACTGATAAATTATATAAAGGAGTCAGAAAGTGCAATTATCTGGATGTACTTATTGTGGCTTGGTGTGGTGCAGCGGGTAGTCTGTCTGCCTACTGAGCAGAAGGTCGGATAGGCTTTCGATCCCCAGCTTCGAGATCGATAAAGAACTCACACTGGCAAGCTATATTATGAGAAAGCAGATTCCATTCTTTAACGCCTGCCAAAGAAGCTAGTTTGATTGGAGTTTAAGGCTGAACAAGGTTCTGTCTGTAGGCTTACATAGGTCGTACATTCTAAGGTTCGGTTCACTATCTTTTGTGAGCATCGAAATAATGATCTAGGTCTTATTGGATAGTTTAAAATCAGGGCAGCAAGCCGGTTTGAATCCGGAAATCCCACTCTTTTAAACTGTGTGTGTGCAAATATAGCTGAACCTGAATATGTCTCGAAAATGTCGTTTTGGTTCTGTCCAACAAACAAAAAAATCTAAGAGCCTGAGAATCTACAGAATAGTGTCATTAGAGCATTTAATGGCATTGATATAGGACAGTCAGAATTAAATACCCACACCTTTCCACCTTAAAGTTTATTTTGTCTGATCTAAGAATGCTTTTCTATTACGACTTTAGAAAGCTTGAATGTACGTATCCTAAACATTGATAAATTTCGGTTCCAACCCAGAAACCGGAGATTTGAATACTTTTTTGATTTGCAGCCCAAGTTGAAATATTTTCGCATTGATTAAGGGTTCGAACCAAACTTGAAATTTCAACTTCGACCTAAAATTCATATTTCCCATATTTTTGTTAACTGGGAAAATATTTGCAAAACCAAAAATATCAAGTTTCTGTAGTAAAACAGAGACTACACTCTAAAAAAAAATCCTTCTTCTTGCTTAGCTCCCTGATTTCTGATGCAGTAAAATTTGCTAGAAATAAGTAAAATCTTTCCCTAAGCACTCAAGTTCAAATTTCAATTTGCCAAAATCCGCTAAGCGCTTCCGTAAGTCAAACTTTCGAAGTCACACAAACACAAACATTCCCAACAGTCAGAGCCGGAGATTTGAGTGATTGCCAAACGGGGCGCTCTGTGGACTGCACTTGAGCGACGGCAAAATCAATGCCACAAATCCCAAAACTATTTTGCCCAAAATGGCACATCCAGTTCCCCCGACCACCTCCGCCCGCGCGCTGCTCTGGTGTGAATTGAAATGAGCAAATGCAGTGAAGCTCAATGCATCATGATGTCGGTGGTGACTCCCAGAGCACCCACCTCAACGCATACGCAACTTGCCATGTTATTGACACTTAAACAGAAATGAATGGAGAAACCTGTCCCTGGACTGGACTAGCTAGGTTCAGTTGACGCGACCTACATTATGTAACCACAACAGTTTCCGCCATTGAGGGTTCGATTGTACGTGACACTCGAAGTAAACATCGTCGCCTTCCTTGATATCATCCGGTGTGAGGGTAGAGCCCAGTCGCAAGGTAACCAGTGGGGGATCTGCAAGGCGAAAGAGAGGGAAATTAGGTTAAATTCATGCAATTTTAAATCCTTCTTTAAAGTCCAAAACCATTAATAATGCCCCACCATAATAAGCCAACTTTCGTTTGCCCATAAATTACATAGCAGACCGTCCCGTTCGCCGATCGATGGGCGTTTGCCAACCGAGATTGTAACGGTAAATGATAATCACAAAAACGCCCTGCAACATGTGTGCGGAAATACGCGACGCGACTTTTCCAGCGAAAGAGTTTTCTTGGCGGTCCTTTGGGCACTTTGGCTGATTGGCAGACGCCTTGCCCCGAGACTATGAGGAAAACCAAAGGCGAGCAAAACTTTTCCAGGCCATTCGAAAGTTTTTGTTGGTAGGACGGCAACTTTGGGCTTTGGGTCGTCTGCAACTCTTGACTGCCGGCATTTGGCTTTGGCCGCCAATAACTCAACAATATTAAGGTTGGCACGTGCGCCCGTCCTCGTCTGCATCCTTTCTGCCTTCGCCTGTTTGTCGCAAAGTTTGTGGCTCGTTAAGCAAATTCAAACGACTTAAGCGGCAACACATGTTGGCAAACAGCAGCAGCGGTCGAAGGACACCGCGCCCCCTCCTAAAACCTCAACGAGATGTCGTCATAATTCTGGTTGTTATTGCTCTAAATCGCTCATATTTGCAAAGACTATTAAATTAGCTTGATCACAGCGCCTGGACTATGCGAGGACACGCAAGTTGCTTAAAGGAAGAATGTATACGAGGAGGTAGGACTCAACTGAAGAACGTAAAGACTCAACTGAAGAAAGATTTAATCGTTCTGGGCTACTTTCACCAACCAAATTGTGGGTTTTTTTCTTCAATTTAGGCCCTTTTTCCCATGTTCCTGTTTTTGCAAATCCAGGTGGATTTCACGCGCTTGCTAGGCTCAAGCTCAAAATGAGCAGAGCAAGCTCACCAAATCCTCCTAGATATGCAAAAACAGGAACATAAGAAAACGGCCCTTAATGAACATTTGTCAAGTTTAATTGATGTGCCCTCAGAAATTTTTTCTTGATTTACGAAACGCCAAAAATGGCTTTTAATTTGAGCAAATTTTTAAATTTGATTTTTAACCTATTTTAAAAAACACTAACCCTTAAATATTAAAATTGAGATCACATTCCTAATTAAAAAAAATTATCCTCGTCTTTACCTAAAAGTAAGCAAAAAAACGATACCAATACGCAACACGCGCACTGGTCTTTACTTAAAAACAAGAAAATAATTTGCTAAATTTTAGCGATTGATTGCTGTAAGCTTGCGTTTACAAAAAATGTATTTGCCTCGCTTTAAAAATATCCGAATATAAATTTTAAAACAAAACAAAAGAAAAAAAAAAAAAAAAAAATATTTGTATGCAACCTTGAATGGATTCGCCATGACGCCATAAAAAAAAAACCCACCCCCCCCCCCCCCCGCAACCATACTAAATTTTATTCTAAATTTGATTAACACAAACCCGTCAAGAAAATAAAGTTGTATTTTTGTAGAAAGCCCAAAAGTAAAGATAGTTAACCCTAGGCGCAAAAATAAGGGCGATTTCCTCAATTTTAGGGCGATTTTGGCCCTTTTTAGAAAGAAATTTTTTCTGGGTGTAGTAGAGATATGGCGTGTTTTGGAAACGAGATGTGCCTGGAAAATCAAAAGCATTTTTTAAGGAAACCTTCCGCGTCGAGAGGGACAACTTTAAAGTGCTTGTAAATTGTCTACAAGGAATATCAAAGCAGGACACGAATTTCCGGATGGTTTTTCTTTTAGATAAGCAAATTGCAGTTGCCTTGAATACGCTTTGTTCCTCAGCCGAATATCGCACAATTGGCAGGTTGTTTGGCGTGTCGACTTCCATTCATCTAATAAACATATTAAAAAAGAATTCAAGTTTTGCGGCTTATCTTGCCCACTCACAATCAGCTGTTCTATTGATGACACTTGGACTTATCGATAGAAAATCTAGCCTATTAGCGGAAAAAAAGCTAGAAGTGCCCGTGCGAATGTCAAATGTAGTAACAGTGATTTGATCATCCGCAGCGGATGATCTGCCGAATGGACATTCATCTCTTATGGGAAAATACACAGAACCAATGAGGTCATTTATGAAAGTAAAGATTCATTGCAGGTTCCAACAAGTATTGTGCAAACATCGATAGTGGAAACCATCAATAGTATCGATAGTACTATAAAAAAAATTCCATTTTGAATAAATCAACATATAATTAAAATTAACATAAGCCAAAACTAATATTTTTATATTCAATATTTTTCAAAAAATTGTAAATAAAGAAGACTTTCATAGGGAACTCATAAGCAGTGCTGCCAGAATCTCCGAATCAAAAATTGCTAGATTTGGGAAAAAAGTTGCTCAAAATTGCTAAAAAACTATGTGAAAATGGCCAATAAAGTTGCTAAAAATTTAAATTGATGTCGGCTCGTAAGACTTCCTTGAGATGCATTGCAAATATATTTTTAATAATGTAGGTGCACTACGTCCTGCCTAATTAAGTGTTTGCCGCTGCTTTGCAAGCTGAAAACTGGACCACACACAACTGTAACAGATGATTAACAAACAAGCCAAGAGATTGAGAGGAGCTCGGCAACGGGACTTTGGGAGCAGTGTCAAGCAATTAAAAAAAAAATTCTACCTCTTACGTAAAGCAGATACTTCAAGTAAGTGTAGATGAATTAAAGAAATTTGTTGCTAACATTTATAAATATCAAGGATATGAGTTCAAAAAAGATATGGGATAAATAATTTCGAAGCTGCTTCATGAATTTCTTTGAGCTGAGTTACTGATCTACTTGTGGTATTTTTATAAAATAAATTGTACTAAGCAATTTACTTGTTTTCAGGTTACCCGACATTCTCAGCCTTCTTCAGCATGTTGACATATTTTCGGTTTACAAAATTTAACAAGCAAAAAATAAAGCATCGTTCTCATATTGAAAGAATTTTGAGTTGAAGATATTGGGAAAGTCGAGTGACAATACGACACATTTAACTACTAAGTTTTGGGGTAAAGTAATAGCTTCAGAGACTCAGGAGATAATCGACGATTTTTCGAGGTGATCTCGATTACCATTCAAATGTTGTTCTTGACATGGTAAGCGTGCTTTCAGTCGGGCTTCATAACTCAGAAACAGTGATGCAAACCTAGTCTTGGGTGAAGGTTTGAACCTGGGTTCACCCCATACTTTAGATAATATTAATAATAAAAAATTACTTTATTAGTACCCAACGACACCATGCGATTTGTGTCATTTTAAGATTAAAACCTATTTGTAAAGCTCTTGCTTTATTAAATCAATTAATAAACTTTGGAGTCGGGGTTTAAAAAAACCGAGGCTATTTTGGGTGTCTATTTAAAAGCTTTTTCTGGACGTTTTTCTAAAAATTTTTTATTATACATTCCTTCCGATTTTAAGTCAGTGGCGCAAAACTGACCAGATAACAGAGGAAGTCGAAAGGCCGTAGGTCAAACTCTTTTACGTCTGTAATTTTTTTGAACCAATGCGAAAATTTAAGTTCCGAGATGGTTTAGCTTTTATTTCTAAAGATGAACGGTTTCAAGGTTCGGTTTAAAGTAAAATATAACTTGGAATTCCTACTCCGAACCTAAAATTTTGGTTTTAGAACCGATTTGAAGAACACGTTGGATTAAATTGGTTTCTATATAAATTTATTATTTTTGTTTTTGTTAATATTGTGTAAAGCTTGTGCTGATCCAAGTTCGAACCAAAACCTCTGCCCAGAAACTTAGAACCTCAAATTTTCGAACCTTACCCATTGGTAAATTTTGGTTCGAACCCATGAACGGTAGCTCAGTTTTAAAAATTTTAGTTTGCTGCCCGGGTTTATATTATTAGGCGATATAAAAACCCAAGCACTGCTCCTTCTGTCTGCGGGACCTTTGCAAGGATATCTCCCTGAAATACGCACACATTAACTGCACACAAATACATTTATTTCCTCTTACCGAGATATAGACTTATTACACTGATTAATTTCTTTAATTCTCGGCTAGAAAAAAGACCTAGGCAATGACTTTTTAAAGAATCTTTGACCCTTCTTCTTCCTTGGTCCACAATTCGGTCGGTCTCAGCTTAAATATTTGAGCCGATCGCTCCCTGAACTCTCTGAACTAGAGCAATTCAGGGAAGCATCATTACTCAGTATACTGTAATGTAGTTTTCGGAACTAGCTTATATACCAGCTTTTAATTATATTCGATTCTATATTCCAAAAATCGTTTAAGGATGAAAATCAAAAAACAAATTTTCCCAATGTCCAACCTCTTGGATCTTATATGTTCGCAATTTAGTGTTAATAATGTATTTTATAAAAATTCATGTCAGAATTTAAGTTTCTTAATCTGTGATATAGTTTATTTTTCATCAAAATAGTTTCGGTTAGTATTTTTTCAGGAAAAGTTCCTGAACTCAAATCAAATTTAATATTTTTTTTTTACGATGCAATTGACTTCATCTGGTCAGTCAGTCACAGCGACTCCCTCAATGTTATCGAGAAATTTGTCATTTCTAATTGAACATGATACAATTTAAAGTATTTCTTTCTATTTTTTTGGTTAAATTGATTTCATACATATTTCCTCATTCATATAAAACTAATCTCAATAGTGGTATTCTTGAAAGTGATTTGCGAATCAAAAGCAGTTGACGGAACGACCCTGGTTTCATTTTGACTCGCTTTCGTTGGCATATCAATTGGCGCCAATTTTAACAAAGGCGCGAAACAAAGTAATTTCGAATGAAATTGTTAAAACTAGATTTCTAAGCTTCTTAAGTAAGTTTGTGGAGAGAATATGTGGTCTAGAATGTTTGAAACTTTACAAAGGATAAATCAATTAATTATGTATTTGATTATGGTCAAGCGAAGTGACTTATGCCATTTGGCAGAACTTAAGAGGAAAAGGCAGGCCAAAATTGTAGAAAAGTTTATGGAGAACTATGCAAATTACATAACTCCCGAAAATATTTGCCTACGTCAAGCACAAGTTCCAAAAACTCGAGCACTTATGACTCCGTCCACTGTAGGCCGCTGGTCTATTTATACAAAAGGCTCGTATGCATTTCATAATGCTTAAAATAAATAAATAATTCATTTAATTACTCAAATTTACAATCCGATAAAACTTTCATCTTTTTCACATTTAAGTAACAGCCGATTTTAAGCAACCGCCAAACGAGTGGTGCTAGAAAATGGTCACGCTAAAACGAAATCAAATTGAAACGAGCCTCGAAGTTGATTTCGTGACATCAACTATTTTCCTTACTGTTTCTGGTCACACTGCACATTTTGTATGAAGCAGTCGTGAGCAGCTGATACACGAAATCCAAAGCAAATCAAAATCGAAAGCAAATCACTTTCAGGAATACCACTAATATGATTCACATTTCGTGAAAGCAAATCGAAGAGGACTGTTCCAGTTTCCACTTTCGACAAAATTGATTGAATTTGAATCTACTTAAGTGGTTGTTGAACAAAATTTACGATTTAGATTTGATTTACATTTCGTTTAAGCAAACCTAAATCAGTTTACACCCAATCCGAAAAAGGATTTGGCAGATCTCAAGTGGAAGAGCAGGATGAATTGTGGAAGAATTTGTAGCGTACAACTTCTAGAAGAGCTGTGCAATATCTTTACTCAATCAGCAAAAACTGGAGCGTTTTGACTCCGTCCACCTCGGCCACTGGCCCAAAGGATTCGTATGCATTCTAAAAGCTAAATAAATATATTTAATTATTAAAACTTGAAAGCAAAAACTTGCAACACTCTCCGTGATTTCAACACAGTAAAATTTAAACTCCAAGCGCGCCATCGCCCGACCTCTCAAACCAAATCAAATTGAAAACCGAAACGTGCCAGAATTAACCCAGCATGCCCCTTTTAATTTTCACTTAATTTCCAGTGTTGTAAAATGTTCACATGTGTGCGACGTTTTCCTTCACTTCTTGCTGGATTTTTTAGTACATTATTATAGTACATTTTGTTGAAATGTCATAAAAGCCCGTGTCTAAAAATTCTCGAACAATTTTTCATTTGTGTAAGTGATTCTCAATTGAGCTAGTCAGTAAAGAAATTTAAATATTATTTGAAAAAGTGGAAACAAATTATTACAATGCCCAAAAAAAGAGCGAATAAGAACATGGCGGAGAAGCTCGCGCTGGGTGAAAATCAAAGGAAGGAGGAGAAGTCACCGGTGAAAAAAGCTGTGCTGGACATGCCACAGATGTTTAATGACTTTGCTGTACCAGAAGTGCCCAACGTGGCCGCTTCATCCAAGTCCAAACCGCTGCAGGTGCAGGCGAAACCTCGGAAGAATCGGGCGAAACAATCAAGCAAAACGAATCTGGCACCAGATGAGCCAGATGATTGGGCAAAAGTGGAAGAAAGTTTGACAGCTCCTGAGCCAAAAAAGGGTGGAAGAAGAAGTAGGAGCTTAACCAGAGGCCAAAAGCTACGAAATGACACTGAAGACTTGCGATGTATGAGTTTAGGCAGAGTTTTGCCTACAAAGGTTGAAGTGGATGCTCCAAAAAAACGCGGTCGCAAGCCAAAGATCCAGATTCCAGTGACTCCACCTGAAACTGTTCTCCCGCCAGTTGATGATAAACCCGACGATGTGGAACATGAGCCACCTGTTAAAAAGAAGCGTGGTCGCAAGCCAAAAGCTGTGAAGGCAAGGGTTGAAATGGAAATTAAGGACCCGGTTGTACCTAATAAACGGGAGCTAATACGTCAGGCTGAAGAGGATGCTAGTACCATATATAAGGAAGCAACAAAGGAGAGGAAGTCTTCAAAAGAATCCAAAGCTAAGGGTTTACCCGTTATAGAAACGACCATAAAACCTCAAAGTGTCAGCAAACCTTCTAAGCGGCTGGAACATGTCTTGGAATACCCTGCCACTGCGGAACCAGAACCAGCTATCGATACGGGCGTACAATTGAACGTTGAGAACCCATTTACTGACTTTGCAGCCGGTTTAATGTCGGAGTCCGACGTGGAATTGGAAGTACCATTATTTGAACCCTCCACAGAGTCGATGTTTGAACTGGCCGACACAGACTCGACCTATGAGTACCACCAATATTACGATTTGCCCGCCGATTATTCTACTGCTCCACAGGAAATGTCCTATTATGAATCTAATTTTGATACAAACGCTCTTGCCTATGGGGATAATAATAATGAGCAAAGTCTTGAAGACCAAATTAGCTCTTATATGTACTCTAATCCATCTTCCACTTTTTTGTTGGACTTACCCGAAAATGAGCCCATAATTGAACCCGAGCTGGCTGCCATTGACGCCGTCATAGATGCGCGCTTACAGGACGAACTTGCTGCTTTACCACTTGTCGAAGCTGAAGAGCCTACCGAAAATCTTATAAGTAGTCCCACCAATAGTCTGGCATCTGACTTCTTTTTGAACTCATGTTTTGCTTATGAAGGCGGAACAGCGGAAACTACCAACGATTATATCAATAGCCGGGATACTGTATGTAGTCCCCCACCTACCCTCACACCGCAAGCTCTTCCTCAGGTAAACGTCGTCTACCCCTTAACTGGCAGTTCCTTGCCTCATCCACAACAAACCCAGTGTACTCGCACTTTTACAAGCTTCACTAGTGCACAGGGTCAAGAGATCTCCTTGTCTTATGACACTGGACCCGACGGATTAATCACAAAGGTATCTATGTTGCCACCTGGTTCGAGCAACTCACAAAACACAGATGCCCAGCTACCTGCGGTGCAACGTCATCCGGAAAGATTTTCAGCCAACGAACTGCATCAAATGATGCAAAATGGTCAGACTTATTTAACATTTCCCGCACTTTCTTCGACGTTGAACTTGGAGCCAACCCTACCTCCTACCGTCGCCACCGTCGCCTCGAATACGCCACTAGAACAGGCGGTGGAGGATGAAGAGGTGGATTATGAAGAAATTGGTGTGGCCGACACCTTCGCCGAATACTGGCCCAGTAAGCTTAAATATGGCATGGCCCATCCCGATGCCGTGGTGGAGACAGCCACCCTTTCCTCCGTCGAACTACCGGACATTACCTATCAATTGGCTATGCCGCTACAATTCCAGACCAATGGTTGCCTCAGTGCCTTACAGTTGGAGGCTGTCGTCTATGCTTGCCAGGCTCATGAGCAGTTTCTACCCTCGGGCGAAAGAGCTGGCTTTTTGCTCGGCGATGGCGCTGGTGTGGGCAAAGGACGCACCATTGCCGGTATCATATTTGATAATTACTTGAAAGGACGCAAGCGTGCCTTATGGGTGTCGGTATCCAATGATCTGAAATTTGATGCCGAAAGGGATCTTTATGACATCGGGGCAAATGAGAAGATCCGTGTGGTGCCCATGAATAAGTTCAAATATTGCCGCATCGATTCCGAGGAGAACGAGCATTTCAAGCGTGGCGTTATATTCTGCACCTACACCGCCTTGATAGGTGAATCCTTGACAGCCCCCACCAAGTACAAGACCAGATTGCGCCAGCTGGTCAACTGGCTGGGCAAGAAGTTTGATGGCGTTATTGTGTTCGATGAGTGCCACAAGGCCAAGAATTTGAGTCTCATGAATGTGGGTAAGTCAACCAAGACTGGTACGACGGTTCTTGAACTACAACAATTGCTGCCCCGTGCTCGCGTGGTTTATGCCTCGGCCACGGGTGCCAGTGAACCACGAAATATGGCCTATATGGTTCGACTAGGCTTATGGGGACCTGGCACTGCCTATCCAGAGTTCTATGAGTTTGTGAATGCGGTGGAGAAACGTGGTATTGGAGCCATGGAGATTGTAGCCATGGACATGAAACTCAGGGGCACGTACATTGCACGCCAGTTGAGTTTCAAAGATGTTACATTTCGCATTGAGGAGGTTCCCATGACGCGTGAATTTCGCAAGGTTTATAACCTATCAGCTGAACTATGGGCTGAAATCTACAAGAGGTTCCAGAAGGCCTGTCGTCTTATGTGCATTGAGAATCGCGTCCAGAAGATTATAACCTGCCAATTCTGGTGTGCTCATCAGCGTTTCTTCAAAAATCTCTGTATAGCATCCAAGGTGAGTCATGTGGTGCAAATGGCACGCATGGCCACACGTATGGGTAAGGCCGTGGTCATAGGCCTGCAATCTACAGGCGAGTCGAGAACTTTGGAGCATTTAGAACGCCACCATGGTAAACTGAATACATTTGTCTCCACTTCGAAAATGATTCTTCAATCGTTTGTGGAGAAACACTTTCCCGCTCCGAAGAGAAACGCATTTCATATCTTGCTCAACACCGGGGAATTCGTGCCAGAGAAGCGTTCTAAGCGTGCGAAGCGGGCTCGCATGAATCCCGATTGGTTTGACGATGATGATATGGATATAGAAGCGAATGACAGTGACTTCGAGATGTACGAGACAAACTGGCCGGACCAGGAAGAGGATCGCGTCAAGTCGGGCCGTAAAAGGCGTGGAAGACCACCAAATCCTGACAAGGGTAAGTCAAGGCCACTGTCTATTTGGTAGTCGGATTACATGACTGCAGTTTACCTACTTTTTCTTTATTTCACAGTGGAAAAGATTTCCATGCAGGAGCGAATCTTGCAGCACTTATGCAACAATATGCGTGCCCTGGAGAAGGATGGGGATTCCACCTATACCTTTGATAATTCCAAACCGCAGAAGGCCAACATCACTGAACGCGATGTCGATCGTTGCATTACTGCACGTGAATCTTTACTGGGAAAAATCGAAAAGCTGGGCCGTCGTTTGCCTCCCAACACTCTGGACAAGCTCATTTCAGAATTGGGTGGCACTGATCTGGTTGCCGAAATGACCGGACGTCGTGGACGTGTTGTACGCCACGGTTACGAAAGTTGTAAGTATGAACCGCGCTGTGAATCGGATACGTCAATGGATCTGGTAAACTATCGTGAGAAGCAACGTTTCATGGAGGGCAGGAAACATGTGGCCATTATATCAGAGGCTGCCTCGAGCGGTATATCCTTGCAGAGCGATAAGCGGGTCTCCAATCAGCGTAGACGTCTACATATCACATTAGAGCTACCTTGGAGTGCTGATCGTGCTATTCAACAATTCGGGCGAACCCATCGCTCCAATCAGGTCAATTCACCGGAGTATGTATTCGTGATCACCGATCTGGCTGGTGAACGACGTTTTGCTTCGACAGTGGCTAAGCGCTTGGAGAGTTTGGGTGCGCTGACTCAAGGCGATCGCAGGGCCACAGATGCCAGAGATCTGTCGCAGTATAATATAGACAACAGCATTGGACGCACAGCCCTCGAAAGGGTGATGCAACAGATCACTGGAGAGAAACCATTCGACGTTAAACATATACCGCCAAATTACAAAGGTAACTTTATGTTTAATTGTGGCCAGGCCCTGGCGGGTGTAGGCATCTTGAGCATACGTGAAGAGAACAAGGTAAAAATGTTTACCACGGAGAAGGACAGTAACAACATATCCAAGTTCCTTAATCGAATTTTGGGCTGTCGCGTGGGGATTCAGAATGCGTTATTCAAATTCTTTCTGGAGACGATGTCGTCACTGATCATGCAAATGAAGCGCATGGGACGATTCGATTTGGGCATACTAGATCTGGATGCCCATGGAGCAAGCGTCAGTGCCATAAAACTCAAGAGATTTATAAGAAAACATGCCACTGGCACGGCGGCCACTGAACTACATACCGTCAAGGTGGAGAGGGGAATGTCTTTTGAAAACGCTCTAAACAAGTAAGAACTCGCACTTCAAAATATTCCTACTTTTGTCTAATTCTCAAATTTTTCCAGATTACGCAAGGATGGTCGTCACGACCACGAAGGTTTTTATATACTCCAGCAGCCGAGGCACAACAAAAACGCCGCCATCCTCTGCATGCATGCCACAAATAATCCTCCGGTTTTCACTGCTGGCACTAAGATCAATTTGCAGATTTATCGCCCCAATACCGGACCTCAAGTGCGCACTGAAACGCTTAGTTCGATTTGCAATCGCTACGTGAAGGTTGCTCCAGAGGCAGCCCTAAACTTTTGGCGTCAGCAGTACGATGTGTGTCTGAATATGTGCTCGCATGCCTTCTGGAGCAAACAATGTCCCTATCCCACTGGCTGTGAGGTGGGTCTGCGTGTGCGCACCTATCATGTCCTCTCTGGTCTAATGTTACCCATTTGGGATCGGATTGAGTTGATTATAGAGAAAAACAACCACAAGATACAAATCATACGTGTAAAAACCAAAGAAGACAAGAAAATTGTGGGAACGGTGGTACCACATGCTGTCTATGAGGAACTTGTCACAGATCTGTCCTCGGACTCGACTGTGGAGAGCTTCTGAGTTTTTATATTTAGTTTAAACATTTGGATTCCGTTTCGTTTGTTAAAAGTCATCAAGATTAAACATTTTAATTTTGCAAATAAATTTGTACCAAATAAGTAATGCCAAACGGAAAAGATACTAAGAATTGTTTTTTCAATAGTGAAAGTCGGTTGGTTATATTATCAAATATTAGATCGGTTGGTTGGAGCATGAGGACCCAAATTCGCTATTTAGACTCTTCATAAGATTAGTTTTTGGATCCTGCGTTTCCAGCAATTTTACAAATTCTGAAATCTCTCGGAATGATGAATGATGATAATGAAGAGTAAAGAAAAATATGCTTGTTGGTGAGCACGAACGACTATAGTCGACTTACTTGCTTTTGTGCAAAGCACGAGTAGATTCGGCCTTCGGCGGCTATATGCTAACTTGCTCTTAGGGACAAATGTTAGTCCTTTTAGAAACTCAAACTTTGAAGAAGACTATTGAGAGGTTTTGTATAAATCGAGGTGTTATATCGAAGGCTTTCTTAAATATTATTCAACATAGGCTAATTTTATGGAAGGAACAGCGAAATATGTGAAAACAACGTAAAAAAATTGACTATCTTAAAAATAAAAAAAATTCAAAAAATTTCATTACAATAATTGTAAACACTCTTCATCAATTCGCCTAAGGCCGATTTCTAATCTCCTTTTACCCAAACTAACAAATAACAGTAAATTAAAGGATTATCTGAGACACGCATTCGCGAAATTTTTGAGTTTTGAAACCGGGTTTTTAACCAATTTTGCCTTTCAAATCGCAAAACTTTTGCGACTCTGAAAATAGGAGCATAGCTGACAGCAGCCATTTAGAAGAAGAGATATGGCCAATAAATCAATCATAAACAAATAAAAACAAGAAAGTCGGTCAAGTCCGACTATAACATACTCTGTACCTGTGAAGTGCTGCCCATCAACGTTGCGACCGGTGCTGCCCATAATTATTTGTTTTCCTTATAACTCGTCAACCGTTCATCCGCTCTGTATCATTCCTTCGGCGGATCGATAAATAATCCTGATTACTAAACATGTCTAGAAGAAACAAACCTATCTATAAAAGTGTCGGAGATATGACGTTTTTTCCAATTTGCAAAAATTGAAAATAAACTTGATCTGGCTGCAAGTATAAGAAGCATTTGTCCCATGCATGTCAAACCTCTATCTCTTACCATCTCTGAGATCTCTGCGTTCATACGGACAGATAGACGGACATGGCTATATCGACTCGGCTGTTGATGCTGATTAAGAATATATTAACTTTATGGTTTCGAAGATGCTTCCTTCTGGCTGTTACATACTTTAGCACAAACTTATTATACTCTATGAACCTTTAGTACAGAGTATAAAAAGTCGGTAAAGCCCAACTATAATATACTCTGTACCTCCTGCCTCCTGCTGCCCATCGCCGGTCGCTACGGTGCTGCCCATCGTAATTGTTTGTTTTCCCTATAACTACCATTCCTTTGGCGGATCGATAAATAATACTGACTACTAAATATATCCATCTCTTTCATCATACGTCATACAGACAGACAGACATGACTATATCGACTCGGTTATTGATGCTGATCAAGAATATATATAGTTTATAGGGTCGTCTTCGACTTTTACATATTTTTGCACAATCTTTATATACTCTGTGTACCTTTGGTACACGATATTAAAAAGGGTTTCATTCTTTATCCATATAAAAGTCTAAAAACTCGTTGCCTATTCGTAGCTCTCATAGAAACATAAATGTTTCTCATAGAAACATAAATCTCTCGTTAAGCTGTATTTTCACTTATCTGATATCTTATAAAAAGTTTCTCAAAAGAGATATCAGAAAAATGTTATATTCAATTAGAGAAACACAAAAATTTATGAAAAGCATGGAAAAACTGAATGAGAAGTGAAGTAGTAAAGTAAAATCGGCTTGTCAAGATGACAACAGCCCCGAGGGGCCAAAGCCGAGCCTCTCTCAATCTCTTGGCTTGTGCGCTTCTAATTTTAGCACAAGAGAAAGGGACCTACAGTTTAACGCCGAATCCGAACGGCAGTTTTTGAGAGGCTTTTCATGGCTAATTACTGCAATGCTGGCGCCAACAGCAAGAGGTGTGGCCGGGTGTAAAGTTTTATTCAAAGAAAAAAACTTTTCATTAGATGTTCCGAGGCGGGATCGAACCCACGACCTCATGCTCAGCAGTCGCGCACACTAACCGCTGAGCCATTCCGGCCACATGAGAAGTAGTCTACTCTTTAATTTTGATTTCTCAAATGAGTTTTTTGACAGTCATTTTATAGTCGGCCCTGTTCCGAATTCCGAGTCGGTTTCAGTGTAAACGTTGCTTTTTCTAAGGCATGGTTTTATGAAAAGTAGGCAGAATGTCTGTGGCTACTAGATCAGGTCTTTTCTTTTTGACGAATTGAATTCATTTGGCATTGAGCAATCGGTTTCAGCTGCTCAAGCAATTCCGATTTTTGTCAAACCTAATCTAGTTACCGTTCAAATGTTTGTTACCTTCCATATTCCATTGGTAAGACTTAACTCTAAATGCAAACGTTTACACGAAAACCGACTCAAAATTCGGAACAGGGCCGAGTAAACTGAGATGTTTTTCACCCATCTCGTTTGAGATCTCAACTAGTGAAAACACAGCTTTAGGAACTAAAATTAGGATTTGCGGATTTGCTTTTTAGAGTACGGATGTCCACACAATGCTTATAACAGTGCAAAAACCAGCCCATTATATTGAAAACAAGAAAGAAAGTCGGCCTAGCCCGACTATAACATACTCAGCACCTGTGAAGAGTTGCCCATCACCGTTGCGACCGGTGCTGCCCATAATTGATTGTTTTCCTTACAACTCGACAACCGTTCGTGCGACCTTTACCATTCCTTTGGCGGATCGATAAATAATCTTGATTTTAAAGTATGTCCAGAAGGTGCGAACCTTCTATCTATAAAAATTAACGATGATTTGACGTTTTTTCTAAATTGCGGGGGCGGGAGGGCAAAAATTAAAAATAAACTTGCTTTGCCTGCAAGTTAAGTGTGATTTTTTAGCTATTATAATATCTTTATGGCAACACTGATTTAAACAGCTCACGCACGTTTCGTGTTTTGTTTCACTATCAAATATCTTCAGCTTGGTCTATAATTTAACCATGAATCGTCTTACAAACGACAAACGCTTGCAAATTATTGAATTTTATTATCAAAATGCGTGCTCTGTTAAGAAAGTTCATTGCGTGCTTCTTTCATTGAAGCGGCTATTCGGGCTATTGTGACTAAATTTCGCACCAAGTTTACATTGTTGCACATTAAACCACCAACACGCTTACGTAGAGTGCGAACTGAAGAAAACATCACAGCTGTATCGGCCAGTGTTAATGATGACCATCAATTATCGATTCGTCGCCGTTCGCAGCAATTGGGCCTCTGTTACTCAACAACGTTGAAGGATTTAGGTGTGAAGCCTTTCAAAATAAAGCTGGTGCAAGAATTAAAGCCGAACGACCTACCGCAATGTAGAATTTTTGGTGAATGTGCTCTTGGAAAGTTGGCCGAAGATCCACTTTTTTAACGAAAAATTGTGTTCAGCGACGAAGCTCATTTATGGCTCAATGGGTACGTAAATAAGCAGAGTTGTCGATTTTGGAGTGAATATCAGCCAGAAGCATCGCAAGAGCTACCAATGCATCCAGAAAAAGTCACAGTTTGGTGCGGTTTACGGGCTACTTTCCTATATCTCTTAAAAAATCACCCTTTACTTCATGATGGACTCAATCCTCCGTACCGAAGCTTGTGCAGAATTGTAGAGCTTTGCAGCCTTAGTTCTTGCAGTACCATAAATATCAATCTATTCTTTAAATATGCAACAAATCTTAAGTTTCCAACAAAAATTTCACTATTGTGATTTGTCTAATTTTACTTTCTTAGAGCATACTAAAGCTTGCAACTTAATAGGTCAAGATGTTAGTAAAAGTGCACTGATTCATAAGTCAATAACTTTAAAGGCTCGTGCAGAAAAATTCTGGTTTTACCAAAATTCATAGTTTGCTATTAATTATCACAATAAATACTTCAAAGTAAGTAGTCCCATTGCACATATGGCAAGCAGACAAAAACAAAATCCTTTATTCCAACAATTCTTCTTCTCATGCAACTTTGAGGACACTTTAAAAATATCCACTCCAATTGCTGCATTCAGTATAAAATATATATATATATGTATGTATACATACTTAGCTTTCGCTTTTCCAAATGCCAAGCACGCACAACATCCATGGAACAACGAAACAAGCGCCAATGTTGCCAGCCATAAACAATGGAACAATGGGACACACTTGGGCTGTATCTCTGGTATACGAATGTCATATGTATTGTCTGTGGCAATGCTGCAGGGTCGGTTCTGTACGCTCCAAGGGGAATCTGTACCATGTCTGTGATTGCACTGCATGTTATTTTTTTTTTGTCCCATTCTGAGACTTAAACTCCGCCTTTCTCACTCTCTTTTGGAGACATTATAAATTTTAAAACGTACGCACACACACACAAAACATAAAGACAGCAAAGATATAAACAAAATTATACAATGGTGGCAAGAGAATGGCATAAAGTATGCCAAATAGCCTTGGAAAATGTCGTGCCTAAAAAGACAAAACGAAGTGGGCATAATAACTCACGCGTGATGGAGATATCGTATGTGTATGAGAAAGCACACAAAAACACATACAAGTTGAGGACTTAAAATTAAAAACAAATGGGGAGGAGACGAACAGCAAGTAGGCTACTGGGAATTAGACTTATTTTAGCTACCAAAAATGGGAATTGAAGATGAAAACACATGTGGACGAAAACATGTTTTGACCAGTATTTAACTAGTTGAACTTATTGAGTCGGAAAGTAGAAAACAAATAGTGTTGGGTTAATGTTTTTGGGACAGCACAAACTGAGTAACATTGCTTATTTAGTTTTTTAGATGTATTTCGGTGTTCAGTTCTTCACTTACTTGTTCTTTGTTGTTCAGTTGTTCATAGTCATAACTTGCCCACTCATTAAGAACTACCACAACAAGTTTAATTAAAACTCTCATTTATCTTTTGTTAGTATTTATTAATTTGTCTAGTAAACTCTCGAAATCTGCAGGGTATGCGGTCTTTGGCGCTGTTTGCAAATTAAAATATATATGTATATCGCTTGTCGAAAATTTTCCCAAAAGGAACTTAAAGTCAAGTGCTTGCCTTAATACACAAACACACACACACACACACATATATGTGACCGTACGTGCCGATCATAAAGTTTATTTGCGCCAACCTACGTACGGCAGCAAAACAAACAAATAAAAAATAATATTCTAAAATATAAAATATGAAGCCGAAAAGTATGTGCGGCGCATAAAAAATATAATCATAACCAGTAATTTTTGTGGGGTGTGGCTCAGGGCGTCGCCCAACACTCAGATTGCAGTAAAAATTTAATATTTTAACAAGCGAAAAGCAAAGAAATGCCATTACGTGATACGTTGAAATCCAAACACAGGAACCACCATACATGTAAGTATGTGTGTGTGTGTGTGTTTGTATGCATGTAATGTGTGTATATTTGGTAGGATATACAATAAAATACATTTGGATAGATGTCAGATGAATAGGGAAATGGCTTGAGCCCAGAAATTGATTCAAATCCAAATCCTAATTAATGGACTCACTTCACATACTCAGATTTAAGTCGGGTAAAAAATATCGTATTAAATATATGGACGTTGGAATGCCTTTGATGCACTATCGATCAATTTCATTTTTGAAATCGAATAACGGAACTGTCAAGCGACTTTTAGGTCAATAGATTAAGATTTTATTAGAAACCAGAAACAGCGCATTTTTAGATGATCAACCAAGTAGACTTAAGTGCCAAAAATCAGGGCTTTAAGCTATGATCGAACCTTAAACAGGGCTTCTCCGGAAGACAGGAACTCTCCTGTGGTTAAGGGGGCGTATGTAGTGAGGTAAAGTTGCTGATCGGTTTAACATGGAAAGCCCAGCGCGATCCTGGCTTACTGCGTCCCAAGTCGACTCACACCTCCCCGTGGTAACCCCTGGTAACAGAGCAATGCAGCCGCAAAGCTGCTGGCTAACGTGAGCGGCGCCCTCTCCCTGGGGTCAAACAGGGGGCGTCGCATCGGGCTTGGCACCCGATAGGCGTATCCCCCTCGCCAATGAAAACTAACACAATGCCTCGGATACGGACCCCCCCCGACGACGACCCACGCAAACGTTTTAAGGACCACGATTTGAGGATATGCACCTGGAATGTACGCACCCTCAATAGAGAGCGCGCGGATTCCAAGCTGGTGGATGTCCTCGAGGAACATTCGGCGGACATTACCGCACTTCAGGAAATAAGATGGACTGGACAGGGGTGTAGGAGGATAACATCCGAAACCAACGCCCCATGGGAGATCTACTACAGTGGACATGATTCGAAGCACGAGTTTGGTTGCGGCTTTGCAGTCAACAAAAGACTGTGCCGCTCCGTCATCAGCTTTACACCAGTTGACAAGCGACTTGCCGCACTCAGACTTAAGGCGAAGTATTTTAATATTAGTCTTATCTGTGCGCACGCCCCGACAGAAGAAAAGAACGATTCGGAAAAAGACGAATTCTATGAGCGCCTAGAAGACCTATATGAGCGCTGCCCCGATCACGACATCAAGATCGTGCTAGGCGATTTTAACGCACAAATCGGGAGAGAAGAAGTTTATCGCCCGACTATCGGCCGATTTAGCCTACACGATGATTCCAACGGAAATGGTAAGAGGCTAATAGACTTCGCTTCGGGCCGGAACATGGTCATTAGTAGCACCATATTTGAACACCGCAACGACCACAAGGCGACCTGGACGTCCCCTGGTCAATCAATTCGAAACCAGATTGATCACTTTGCGATAGACGGACGGCACTCTTCAAGTGTTCTAGACGTACGTGTGCGCCGAGGAGCCAATATTGACTCGGATCACTACCTTGTTGCAGCCAAAGTACGCACACGGCTCAGTGTGGCTCATGCCGCACAGTCTAATACACGCCGAAAGCTGAACGTTGAGAAGCTGCAATCGCAACGGACATCCCAAGCCTACTCAGCAAAACTCACCCAGCTGCTCAGGGAAACCCCACCTGGCCCTCCTGGTGTTGACGAACAGTGGAAGCATATTTCACACTCTATGAGTACAGCTGCCAAGGAGATTCTCGGATTCGCCGAAAACTCCCGAAAACAGTCATGGTACGATGATGAGTGCCGCCGCGCTACTGCAGAGAAAGACGCTGCCTACAGGAGAACTCTGCAGTCGGGAGCAACGCGGGCTGTTAATGAGAGATACCGGGAGAAAAGGAGAGAGGAGAAGCGCCTTTTCAGAAGGAAGAAAAATGAGCAGGAAAAGCGCATGAGGGAGGAAGTCGAAGTGTTGTTCGGAAGGAGTGAGACTCGAAAATTCTACCAAAAGATTAGGCAACTAACCGAAGGTTTTAAGCCCAGAGTCACACTTTTGAAGGACGAGCACGGAAATCTGGTCAGAAATCCGGAAGTGGCACTAGACAAATGGAGAAGCTATTTCTCTAACCTGCTGGGAGGTGATGACGAACACAATGCCGCCTCTGGGGAAGTAGCGACACCACCAATCGATAACATAGAGATAGATCCGCCGGACCATAATGAAGTCTTGTTAGCCATAAAAAGGCTAAAAAATAACAAATCTGCTGGCGCTGATGAGCTGCCTGCTGAATTGTTCAAGGCTGGCGGTGAGGAGCTGGTAAGGTGCATGCACCAACTCCTATGCAGAGTATGGTCCGAAGAAAGCATGCCCGAAGATTGGAACCTAAGTGTACTCTGTCCAATATTTAAAAAAGGAGACCCTGCGGTTTGCGCCAATTACCGCGGGATCAGTCTCCTTCCCATCGCATATAAGGTTCTATCATGCATCCTATGTGAACGTTTAAAGCCGAGAATAAGTGAACTGATTGAACCTTATCAGTGTGGCTTTAGACCTGGCAAATCCACCACGGACCAGATATTCACATTGCGACAAATCCTGGAGAAGACCCAAGAGAGATGTATCGACACCCACCACCTTTTTGTTGACTACAAAGCCGCCTTTGACACGCCGATAAGGTCAAAGTTCTTTGAAGCCCTGTCTACCTTTGGTATTCCAGCAAAGTACGTTCGACTTTGCATGATGACGTTGAGAAGCACACAAAGCTCCGTCAAAATAGGTAAAGACCGCTCCGAGCCTTTCGATACCAAAAGAGGTTTTAGGCAGGGTGATACCTTATCGTGCGACTTCTTTAATCTACTGATGGAGTACATACTGCGCCAGTGCCCAAATGCTAACAGAACGGGCACCATCTTTACCAGAGATAACATGCTACTTGCATATGCCGATGATATTGACATCATCGGCAAAAGCGAATCTGTGGTAAAAGAGGCGTTCTCAGAGATAGAGAAGCAGTCAAAACTTATGGGCTTAGCGGTAAATGAGGATAAGACGAAGTACCTTCTATCAACGCGCAGTGAGTCTACGCTTGGACAATCTGTTGCAATGGGAGACTACAGTTTCCAGGTTGTTAAGGAATTTGTCTACCTCGGGACGACGATTACCAGCGACAACAACACCAGTCTGGAAATCCGAAGAAGAACTACGCTTGCAAACCGATGTTATTACGGGCTCAATAAGGAGTTCAAGAGCAGAGACCTCTCTCGGAAAACGAAAATTGCGCTATACAAGTCGCTTATCATCCCAGTCCTGCTATACGGCGCAGAAGCATGGACAATGACAAAAGAGGATGAGGCGGCAATTGGCGTGTTCGAGAGAAAAGTTCTTCGGAGGATTTATGGACCTCTAAACGTTGGCGGCGAATTTCGCATCCGAATGAATCGCGAACTGTATGAGCTCTATGGGGACACTGACCTAGTCAAGCGCATAAAACAACAGCGTTTGCGCTGGATAGGACATGTTACCCGTATGGATGATAACGCTCCAGCAAAGCGTGTGTACAATCGGCATGCGATAGAGTTGGGAGGCACTCCTCCGCCTGGTCGACCAAAGAGGAGATGGCGTGACCAGGTGCAGGGAGACATTGCGAATCTGGGAGTGTCCTTCTGGTGGAATGTCGCTCGGGACAGAGGCGAGTGGCGGGCATTAGTGGCAGCGGCCGAGACCGTAAAACGGTTGTGATGGCCAAAGAAGAAGAAGAAGAAGAACCTTAAACAGATTCTAAACCTATTTCCAACCTAAATTTTGGTACCGTTCAAAAAAAATTATACAAATTACATAGAGAGAAATAAATTTAGCATAGAGTCTAACAAACACACCTTGGATTTTGCATATTTTTGGCTTAGGATTAAAATCCGTTTGAAAATATGCAAAGTCCGAAGTCTAGTCATAGGTATATTTTATAGACTACAAAGATTAATTAGTGTTGAGGTTCCGGATGGTTCAAACCAAAATTTAAAAAAAGTTAAGGTGAGGAAATTTGGGGTTCGGAAATTAGCTCGGAAATGTTTTGTAAAAGAATTGAGAATATTCAAGAATAATTTACTTTAAAGTAAAACTCCATTTAGTCTATGAAAACTGTAACGAATGAAAGCGTTTGCTTTTGTGAATCATTTAATATGCTTGGGAGTCGAGGATCTTTAAAACAGAGACTATTTTGGATGGTTTTATAAGTAAATCTGAACGTTTTCGATAATTATACTCTACACCAGAGGTACACAGAGTATATTAAAGTATATATATTTTTGATCAGCATCAACAGCCGAGTCGATCTTGCGATGTCCGTCTAATGAGGTACGATTCAGGGTTCTGTTGACAGTAAATTAAAAGTCGAAATTCAGGTTCCATCCGGTTTGTTTGAAAACTGGCTTGCAGCCGTAGCTTCTGGTAATAAGAAGACATCCTTAAAAACTTCGATGCCATTAATAAAGATCCGAATGATTCTGTCTGTCTGTCCCTCTGTCCGTTCGAACAAACAGATCTCAGAGATGGTAAGAGATAGAGGTTCGACATGTATGGGACATATGCTTCTTATACTTGCAGGCAGATCAGGTTTATTTTCAATTGTTGCCACGCACCGTCTCGCCCGTCATATCTCCCACAGTTTTATAGATAGAAGGTTCGTTCCTGTTTAGTAGTCAGGATTATTAATCGATCCGCCAAAAGAATGGTAAAGATCGGATGAATGGTTGTCGTGTTATAGGGAAAACAAACAATTATGGGCAGCACCGGTCGCAACAATGATGGGCAGCACTTCACAGGTACAGAGTATGTTATAGTCGGGCTTGACCGACTTTCATTCTTGTTTTTTTATTTAACTTTCCTGCTGATTTTAAGACTCAGTCGTAGAAAAAGTATGCAATAAATCGAATTTGTTGATGTCTATAATTTTTGTTAAACCGAATCGATTCTTTAGGCTCGGAACAAGTTCAGGTTTACATTTTTGTTCTAATGAGGTTCGATTCAGGGTTCTGTTAACAGTAAATTAAAAGTCGAAATCTGGTAATAAGAAGACATCCTTAAGAACTTCGATACCATTAATAAATATCCGAATGATTCCAACCTTTTAAAGATCTAGAAGTTTAATCAATGTTAAAAATTGATAATAGCAATAACTGTACCATCGTCTGATGTCTTAGTTTATTGTGCTTTTTATAGCCTTGCAAATGGTACTTTAATTTTGTCCAGAAATTTGCATAGAAATATTCATTTCCCACCCATAAACTATGCATATTCTTGTTCAGGGCGACGAGCAGAGATTCTACGCTTTCTAGTTTCTCAGTTTTGAAGATTTCGAGCTGAAATTTTGCTGAGTCATCTTTCTACTGCACGCTGCTAGCATGTCGGAACCGATCATACCGGAAGACGATAGCATATATCTCCCACAGGAACGATCGGTCGAAAACTTGTATTAGTGAGAAAATTTTTTTTTTGTTTTCAATATAAAAGTCTCCAAAATTTGTTTTTATTGGTTTTCTATGCTTTTTTTATAGGTTTCAAAAGAGGACTTACAATGGTATTAAAACTTCGGCACAGACTAAGACAGCTTATCCTTTTCGATCTATCTATAAGATGTGTTTTGTGTTAAAGACATTAATTGAACACATTAATTGCTTTTAGCAGAAAAGCCTTCTCCCAAAAACCTCAAACCTTTAATGGAAACACATTCACCATTGATCAATTTTGGTTTCAGTCCGCAAACCAAGAAGGTCCAAAAAATTGATTGGGATTGCAGCTCTACTAAAAAGGATACAAATGTCAAATACTTCCAAAAACATAATCAAAAAATGTAGTTATTACAGGCTCGAGGTCTTACTATGTTATTGACATAGCTTTAAACAGAGGCACACAACACAACAAAGGAGGCTTCAGGTTGATCGGACGACGTTTCATGAGGGACCAACCTCACTCATCAGCGATCTTCAGCCTGAAATGTCTGTCCAAACAGCAGTCTCTCCATGCCTGCGACGGCAAAACCGTTTGGGAATTCCAAAGGGCAGCTTTGCGCGCAAAACACCAAAAAGACAGCTTAAGACAGCCATTCCCCTTTGTAAGTGTGTGGCCTCTGTTTTGGACTTTGGACTCAGGTGCAGCCAACGGCCGCCGCTCTGGTACAAAAGACCAAAATGTTTGTATATACAAACAGGAGTTTTTGTTGTTTTAAATGAAACTATTTTTATTAAGTTTCGAACAACAACGCAGTGCCGAGCGTTTTTTAGTACTTAATGACTGTTTAAAACGACCTTTATACTCTTTAACTTGTAGTTATTACAGGCTCGAGGTCTTACTATGTTATTGACATAGCTTTAAACAGAGGCACACAACACAACAAAGGAGGCTTCAGGTTGATCGGACGACGTTTCATGAGGGACCAACCTCACTCATCAGCGATCTTCAGCCTGAAATGTCTGTCCAAACAGCAGTCTCTCCATGCCTGCGACGGCAAAACCGTTTGGGAATTCCAAAGGGCAGCTTTGCGCGCAAAACACCAAAAAGACAGCTTAAGACAGCCATTCCCCTTTGTAAGTGTGTGGCCTCTGTTTTGGACTTTGGACTCAGGTGCAGCCAACGGCCGCCGCTCTGGTACAAAAGACCAAAATGTTTGTATATACAAACAGGAGTTTTTGTTGTTTTAAATGAAACTATTTTTATTAAGTTTCGAACAACAACGCAGTGCCGAGCGTTTTTTAGTACTTAATGACTGTTTAAAACGACCTTTATACTCTTTAACTTGTAGTTATTACAGGCTCGAGGTCTTACTATGTTATTGACATAGCTTTAAACAGAGGCACACAACACAACAAAGGAGGCTTCAGGTTGATCGGACGACGTTTCATGAGGGACCAACCTCACTCATCAGCGATCTTCAGAGGCCACACACTTACAAAGGGGAATGGCTGTCTTAAGCTGTCTTTTTGGTGTTTTGCGCGCAAAGCTGCCCTTTGGAATTCCCAAACGGTTTTGCCGTCGCAGGCATGGAGAGACTGCTGTTTGGACAGACATTTCAGGCTGAAGATCGCTGATGAGTGAGGTTGGTCCCTCATGAAACGTCGTCCGATCAACCTGAAGCCTCCTTTGTTGTGTTGTGTGCCTCTGTTTAAAGCTATGTCAATAACATAGTAAGACCTCGAGCCTGTAATAACTACAAGTTAAAGAGTATAAAGGTCGTTTTAAACAGTCATTAAGTACTAAAAACGCTCGGCACTGCGTTGTTGTTCGAAACTTAATAAAAATAGTTTCATTTAAAACAACAAAAACTCCTGTTTGTATATACAAACATTTTGGTCTTTTGTACCAGAGCGGCGGCCGTTGGCTGCACCTGAGTCCAAAGTCCAAAACAGAGGCCACACACTTACAAAGGGGAATGGCTGTCTTAAGCTGTCTTTTTGGTGTTTTGCGCGCAAAGCTGCCCTTTGGAATTCCCAAACGGTTTTGCCGTCGCAGGCATGGAGAGACTGCTGTTTGGACAGACATTTCAGGCTGAAGATCGCTGATGAGTGAGGTTGGTCCCTCATGAAACGTCGTCCGATCAACCTGAAGCCTCCTTTGTTGTGTTGTGTGCCTCTGTTTAAAGCTATGTCAATAACATAGTAAGACCTCGAGCCTGTAATAACTACAAGTTAAAGAGTATAAAGGTCGTTTTAAACAGTCATTAAGTACTAAAAAACGCTCGGCACTGCGTTGTTGTTCGAAACTTAATAAAAATAGTTTCATTTAAAACAACAAAAACTCCTGTTTGTATATACAAACATTTTGGTCTTTTGTACCAGAGCGGCGGCCGTTGGCTGCACCTGAGTCCAAAGTCCAAAACAGAGGCCACACACTTACAAAGGGGAATGGCTGTCTTAAGCTGTCTTTTTGGTGTTTTGCGCGCAAAGCTGCCCTTTGGAATTCCCAAACGGTTTTGCCGTCGCAGGCATGGAGAGACTGCTGTTTGGACAGACATTTCAGGCTGAAGATCGCTGATGAGTGAGGTTGGTCCCTCATGAAACGTCGTCCGATCAACCTGAAGCCTCCTTTGTTGTGTTGTGTGCCTCTGTTTAAAGCTATGTCAATAACATAGTAAGACCTCGAGCCTGTAATAACTACAAGTTAAAGAGTATAAAGGTCGTTTTAAACAGTCATTAAGTACTAAAAAACGCTCGGCACTGCGTTGTTGTTCGAAACTTAATAAAAATAGTTTCATTTAAAACAACAAAAACTCCTGTTTGTATATACAAACATTTTGGTCTTTTGTACCAGAGCGGCGGCCGTTGGCTGCACCTGAGTCCAAAGTCCAAAACAGAGGCCACACACTTACAAAGGGGAATGGCTGTCTTAAGCTGTCTTTTTGGTGTTTTGCGCGCAAAGCTGCCCTTTGGAATTCCCAAACGGTTTTGCCGTCGCAGGCATGGAGAGACTGCTGTTTGGACAGACATTTCAGGCTGAAGATCGCTGATGAGTGAGGTTGGTCCCTCATGAAACGTCGTCCGATCAACCTGAAGCCTCCTTTGTTGTGTTGTGTGCCTCTGTTTAAAGCTATGTCAATAACATAGTAAGACCTCGAGCCTGTAATAACTACAAGTTAAAGAGTATAAAGGTCGTTTTAAACAGTCATTAAGTACTAAAAAACGCTCGGCACTGCGTTGTTGTTCGAAACTTAATAAAAATAGTTTCATTTAAAACAACAAAAACTCCTGTTTGTATATACAAACATTTTGGTCTTTTGTACCAGAGCGGCGGCCGTTGGCTGCACCTGAGTCCAAAGTCCAAAACAGAGGCCACACACTTACAAAGGGGAATGGCTGTCTTAAGCTGTCTTTTTGGTGTTTTGCGCGCAAAGCTGCCCTTTGGAATTCCCAAACGGTTTTGCCGTCGCAGGCATGGAGAGACTGCTGTTTGGACAGACATTTCAGGCTGAAGATCGCTGATGAGTGAGGTTGGTCCCTCATGAAACGTCGTCCGATCAACCTGAAGCCTCCTTTGTTGTGTTGTGTGCCTCTGTTTAAAGCTATGTCAATAACATAGTAAGACCTCGAGCCTGTAATAACTACAAGTTAAAGAGTATAAAGGTCGTTTTAAACAGTCATTAAGTACTAAAAAACGCTCGGCACTGCGTTGTTGTTCGAAACTTAATAAAAATAGTTTCATTTAAAACAACAAAAACTCCTGTTTGTATATACAAACATTTTGGTCTTTTGTACCAGAGCGGCGGCCGTTGGCTGCACCTGAGTCCAAAGTCCAAAACAGAGGCCACACACTTACAAAGGGGAATGGCTGTCTTAAGCTGTCTTTTTGGTGTTTTGCGCGCAAAGCTGCCCTTTGGAATTCCCAAACGGTTTTGCCGTCGCAGGCATGGAGAGACTGCTGTTTGGACAGACATTTCAGGCTGAAGATCGCTGATGAGTGAGGTTGGTCCCTCATGAAACGTCGTCCGATCAACCTGAAGCCTCCTTTGTTGTGTTGTGTGCCTCTGTTTAAAGCTATGTCAATAACATAGTAAGACCTCGAGCCTGTAATAACTACAAGTTAAAGAGTATAAAGGTCGTTTTAAACAGTCATTAAATAATCAAAAAATTTGATTTAATAAGGTTTTAAGATTAATTAATATCACCTCTCAATTCGCATTGAATCGAAAAGCGGCCATTAAAAGACTTATTAATAGTTCCCTCCAGGCGATTCGGCATCTCTAAATTGTATATCAAATTGGTTGACCTTACGTAAAATCGGCATCATATAATTGGAAGCCAAATTGGTAGGCTTTACTTAAAAGATATTCCCACACGTTCTCGATTATGTTGAGGTCAGGAGTACACGAAGGCTATTCCCCTACAAAAGGTAATATAACTTTTCACTGAAGTTTAATTTTCAACCTAATAAACTATATATATTTTTGATCGGGGCGTCCATCAGTATGTCTATTTATTTGTCTTACGCAAACTATTCTCTTGGCTACAGCACAGAGTCTTTTTTTTGCTGCACACTGCTAATATGTCGGTACCGACCGGATCTTAATAACTGCCATAGGAAGCATAGAATCGGAAGGCGATAAGTCATAGCTATCATTAGTGATCGGAAAATGGGTACTAGTGAGATACACTATTTTGCCTTCCATGTTAGAGTTCCAAAACTTTCCCATTGGTTTTGTAATTAACTTGGCGACCTTTCTAATGTTTAATTAGTAACGAGGTGGCTAGCTCGAGGTCAACAAGTTGCCTTTGTTCACAAATATAAACAACTTATGTTTTGACTCACCAAAAGGAGCGTGGACAAACCTTTACAGCTCTTTCATGTATATCCAATCCTATAATCAGAAGAAGTTTCGCTAAATGACTTCTGATCATTGAGCCAATTCCATGCAATCAGAACTTTAAACAACTTCTTAACCTCCATCCAACTCGATACTAATTTCCCATTGATATGATATGCTTTTAAACATATTTTCAAAATTTGGTAGAGGCCTGATGACTATTTCTAATGGCTTTCAACGGACCGATCTCTTGGAAAATATATCTTAGTTCGAAAAACTTTTTTGTTTTCAACGGAAACTCAATTTTCCCATATTAGGAGATGACACCATCACGGCTTTGGTGACGAGTTAAAAAATGTTCTTCCTATCTTATATAGTGGATTAACCACAATCCAGATGGTCTATCCAAATTTCAACGATTTCAAAGACAAAACGATTTTATACCGATACCACTCCGTATTCCATGCAATCTCCTAAATTCAATAGAATTTTGGTTGCAGAGCACAATGAGTTAAGTATTCACGTGAATTCTTCACTTTTCGTTAGTGCCTTCCGAGCCGACTTTTTCAGAGTTTTTTTATAACTTTTTATATTGACCCTCTTGACTACTTTAAATTGTTCTGCTATCTACTTGATTGTACCTAGCAGTCGCAATTGTTTCTATCTCGAGCACCATTAAGCGCATCCACTCCAACTTGTCGGCTATTGGACAAGTGGCATTTATGCAATATAACTGCATCAAACGTTTGTGGCGTTTACAATCATGGAATGGGGCTCGCTCAAAAATCGTGCTGTGATGTTGCGCCCTCTGGAAATCGCATAAAACTTTGTGTATCGTTCCGTGAAGTTATTTGAGAATACTGATAAAATAAAAGATAGAATTTGTCAAAATCCACTGCGCACGCGGAAAATCATGTCTCGTGAGATGAATATCAGCAAGGACAGCACGTCGCGCATTATAAAACGTGCATACAAGAGACACACCGGCCACTTGCTCACAATAGCATTGAAACGAAAACTCAGGACATAATCGAAGGCATTGCGTCGCCAGTTCGCGAACAATGCCCACAGAAGAATTCTGTTTACTGACAAGAAAATTTTTACCATCGATTAATAATTCAACAAACAGAATGATAGTGCAAACAGAATGCTGTGTCATCAAAACAAGCGTCAGAGCTCATTCCGAGTGTTCAGCGAGGTCACCATCCGGCTTAAGTGATAGTTTAGTGGGGAGTCGCCTATTATGGGGTCACCAATCACCATTTTTGTAAACTATGAGTCAAAACTTCAGCAAAAGTGTACAAATCAGACATTTTGGAAATGGTTGTGAATCCTTTTAACACGACATTATTGGCAAAAAAGGCGTGGACCTTTCAACAATACTCACAAGGCAAAAACGACTCAAGCATCACTAAAAAACCATGTATCAAACTATATTTCTGCGGATAATTGGCCTGCCCAGACCCGAATCCATTGGACTACAAACTGCGGTCAGTTCTCGAAGCTATGGCTTGCTCTACTCTACACCCAAATATTGAGTCTTTGAAGCGCAACCTTGTCCGAGCAGTGGACAATTTTTCAATAGATAAGGTGCGCACTGTTGGCGTTGCTGGAAGGCACATAGCTGCCATTTCGAAAAAGTTGTTCTACGATTTGTAGCCAAATAAAAAGAAGAAAACAGTTTTGAAAAATATTCACTAGTTTTTAGTTTATACAACAACAAGAAAGATAGTCGGTCAAGCCCGACTATAACATACTCTGTACCTGCGAAGTGCTGCCCATCACCGTTGCGACCGGTGCTGCCCGTAATTGTTTGTTTTAGTTATAGCTCCACAACCGTTCATCCGATCTTTACCATTCCTTTGGCGGAGCGATAAATAATCCTGATTACTAAAAATGTCCAGAAGGAGCGAACCTTCTATTTATAAAACTGTGAGAGATATGACGTTTTGTCCAATTTGCGGGGGCGGAAGGGAGCGTGGCAAAAATTAAAAATAAAATTGATCTGCCTGCAAGTATTAGAAGCATATGTCCCATACATGTCAAACATCTATCTCTTACCATCTCTGAGATCTGTTTGTTCATAAGGACAGACAGACAGACGGACGGACAGAAGGACGTGGCTAGATCGACTCTGCTGTTGATGCTGATCAAGAATATTTATACTTTATAGGGTCGGAGATGCTTCCTTTTGCCTGTAACATACTTTTGCACAAACTTAATATTCTCTGTGTACCTCGGTTACAGAGTATAAAATGCATTTACGAAAGAACTGCGAGTACTAGGTATGTTTGTTGTCCCGATAGGCTAATATTTTGATTTTGATATTAGTGATGCATCACAACCTCCCTTTGTTTATGTATTCAAAAAAAGCTGCACGACACAGCCAAATATATTTTTTAACTCGCGTTTTAACTCGCGTACCTAATCGAAAAATAAAGTTTCAACCTCCGACTCTATACTGACTAGCGACCAAAATGCTCGTTATTGTTTTCCATAAGCAAAGCAAAATACGAAAGTCCAATCGCTTAAAATGACTTTTAAATCCAAGGATTCTGTGATACATAAGATTTCGAATTTGATTAGATAATTTTTCTGTGTCCTCCGATTCACTGCATCAAATTAATTAAAAAAAATAAACAATTTTTTTTAATATTTCCATCCAAATATTAGTCCAAAAGTGTGACTGTAATTGGACCTATTCCAACGCACCGTTGTACAGTAGCGTAAAGACCCACTTTAGATCACTTTTATTTGGTTATTTTTATTTCAGTTTTTTTTTTGACGTGACAACGTCTTATAATTCGATAGAGCCGGCTGCATGAACGAAAAAACATGACGTATGTGTCGTTACCTCGCTTTGTCGTTACCTCGCTTTGTCGTTACCTCGCATATATAGCTCAGCAGACCAACGCATTGTTGTTGTTTCAACAGGCCAACACTCTCTGTGAGCTGTGCTTAGTTGTAATTAGACATTTGTAAACAGAGAGAGTGGCTCTCAGTACGCTCTCCCTGTGAAGAGACGATCAACGGGAAAAAAAGCTTCTACGCATATTTTGTTTTGGTTATAAGCAGATATAAAGTTTCTGGTCTAACGGAAATCGAATTGACAAGAAAATTTTTGCGAGGCAAGTGCTGCTTATAAAATGAATTTCGGAGCGTAAACAATAATTAATATTGTTTAAAAATTTGTTATATTGCTAATCCTATTGATATGTTCGTCTTCCTTTTTAGCATAGTAATGTTGAAAGGAGTATTAAGGGCGAAAAAATTGTATTTCTATTATTCATTGTTTTATAGCGAATTAAAGATACGATGACATGCAGATGGCATAGAATTCCATTTAACCAAAAAAATGAGTGCAAAAATAGTCAGTATTCTTCGGGAAAATCGATCAGATACAGGAAAGGTACATTATAAGAAACATATAAACAATACAATGGGAAATTCACTAATCAAACTTAAATACACCGAGCACAATTGGAGACTATGCTGTGATTTTGAGATTGAATCGGTATTACATCGAATCGGAAATACATGGAATATATGGATTTATTGCCTGTGTAGGGCACTATCACTGCGCTACAAAATCCCGCCAAAAAATAAATGTATACATTTTGTTTCTTCACACTTTCTTTGGAGCCTTCCCCACGCGACATTTTCCAGAAATGCATTGAAAATTATTAAAATTATTTTAAGACTTACACTTTACCAAAACTTTAACAAAAGATCAGATCAAGGAAAGGAAGAAACGGTGTTTATAGCTTTCTGGGTAGTATAAAAAGACCTAACTATGCCAAGTTTGTTAACCAAATGTTGGCTGACTGTTTAAATTGGAATATATGCTAATCAGATTTTCCAGGGTTTAAAAAAGATTCAGATACAAATATTTTTGGACCAAAAACTATGCCAATTTAAGACTTTTTTGACATTCATATTACTTAAGACTTAAAAGTGTACATCCTTTAAAATTAAGTGTTAATTTGTGATTTCCAATTACCTCCTTCTCTATATACATACAAATCTATTAAACAAATGAAATTAAAATTTTCTTTTGAAAAATGCTACCATTCCATCAGTATTTTCTTAAGAAGTTGTCACGTTCAACTATCGTCAGTAAACCGACTTTACAGACAACCAATTTTTTTTTTTTTAACTTTGGTACACAAAAAGTCCTTCATTTAATTTAAGCGACTGCCATACATTTTGCTAGCCCACATATTTCAGTTGCCGTCGCCCCAACCGCACTCCCTTCCTCCTGCGTTTGGCCCTTTGGCAAATTATTCACAATTTGTCATTTGTCTTTGATTTATTTGCATTTTAAAGGCTTTCAACGAGCGGCGGCTATGGCGACATCGCCGACGTAATAAATTTTGCCCGGGCTGTCTACCTTTTGGTAGCTGTCGGCATTGCTTTCTTTGCGTTTTCTTATATTTTTTTTTTCATACTTAAACACAATTTGTAATACTTACAAACGACATTCAATTTCCACATGGTCTCCAAATACAGGCCATTCACATTTGGATTTTCCGCACGGCATGTTATCGATTTGCCATCGTCGTCTGTGGTCGGCACAAAGCTCAGCTCGGAGCGTGTCGAGTTCTTTGATATGTCGTCCTGCAAAAAAAAAATCAGGAAAATGTAGCTGCATTAATTAGGTTTTCGCCAGACTGAGCGACTTGAGCACTTTTTAGCCACTCGCCTAAAAGGTCTCGGGGCAAAGTTTTCACTCTTTGTTGTTTTTTGTTTGCAAATTTGTCGAAATATTTTATGTTTGCCATTTAAAATTTATTGGAATGTGTTTCGGGTTTTATGCGGCCTGTGTGTGTGTGTGTTATAAATTTTATGGCCCCTAACAATAACTGAAACAAAGGCCGCACATAATTAGTTGAGCTGCTCTTCTTGTAGTTGAAGGGTCATAAAATCTGTTTTTTTTCAACCATTTTCGCCCAGGCGCCAGGTTGTTAAATGGCTGCCAGTTCCTGGGAGAGATGTGAATGTGTGACTTGGGGGTGTTAAAGTGTTGGCGGTTTAGACCAGGTCATAAATCGTCAAGTTTGGTAGTTAAAACCATTTAAAGGTGTAATTCAAGCTGATTAGAAAATATGTATATAGTTCTCCTAAAGCAGATAAGACTGAAATTTCAAAAAAGTGACTACAAAATTTGGTTAGATTTACCGATCTTACGAACATTTCTTTTCAAGCTTTTATATTTTAAGAGTTCGTATTAGTTCATAAGGATACACAGCCAAAACCAATTATTTGCATAAATTAGGTGAATATTTAGCTTCGATTTTAAAAGCCAACTCCTCCGACCTTAATAGACTTTATTAAGTTTCCCACACTTCTCAATTAGACCCCATTGCGAGGCTTTGATTAATGTGTTACTCCCACAACTACAATGTTGTTAGAACATTCCAGCCGGGCTCCTTGCCCGTTTTCATATGGAGAATGGGTACCCTAAAAGTAGGGTACGAAAAGTCATGTAAAACATGGTTGGTCTGGTCTGGTCGGGTCGGCTGGGGCCATTGCCGCATTACGGCAACTTTATGCTACATGAAAACTACTGAAAAACATTTCCGGTCTTTAAAAACGGCAAAGCAATCAGCATATAAGGCAGACACAAGGAGACATGGACATAAACAACGGTAGGGAGTAAGGCTCCGGCACACACAAAAATGAATTGCAACAAAATTGCGCTAAAACTCCCATAAATTTGTCCAAAGTTAAAACGAGAGAGAGAGGGGGTGGTAAAAAACCATTGGCAAGGCAAAGCGAGTAGAATCGTTTGTGTATTGTGGAGTTTATATCACATTATCTGTGTTTATACTAACCAAAGGAGGAGGACTAGTGTGAACCACGCCCAGGGACAACAAGTGGGAGGAGGTCGACCCTGCTCTCTGTCTGGCTGACTGCCTGCCCTGGTCTGAGTCTGCCCTGCCCTGCCAGCCTGCTTGTGTGGGTGTGCAAAGAGTTACGAGCCACGTTTGTTTGGCATGACTGTGCAAACACAATAAGTTATCGAGCTGAACGTGAGTCAGTCAACAGCAGAGACCAGCAACTAGCTACGTCAATTGCGGTCTGACCCCCACCACACTCATCCACTCACCTTTGTGCGTCGTAATTGCCGTTTTCCCTTGTACCAAGTGATGATGGCATTTGGTCGAGAGCCGGAGGATTCACATGTCACTTCGTAACGACGATCGGCAATCATTGCACTGGGCTGCTCCAGTATCTTCACCACCAACGGTTTCACTGCAAAGCGAGAATAGGAAAACAACAACGGAATTAATTGCAATTCAATTTGTCGCATAATTATGACCAATTTTACGTATTCTCAAATATTTACAGCAATTTGTCCGTCTATTGTGACCCGACAGGTTCTCAAGTGCTGACTTCCTGGTTTCCCAACTACTTTCGTTCGTTCGTTCGTGTCTGCAGCTGCTTATGTTCTTGAAAATGGGGAAACAGAGGCCCAAGCATACGGCCTGACATTTGAGTTGACGCCCTAGTCGACTCGTTTTTTGTTAACATGCAATTATTTAATGGTTATGGGAGCTGTTATTAACCCTTATGAAACATAATGGTTATTATGTCAGTTTTCTACGAAAAAACACTTTACTTTAAGGCTGGTGGTGGAAATTATTATTATTTCATCAGGACTGTATGGGTATGAGCTTATAAGCTTTATATAGGCCGAGTGCGGAAAAACTGCTGACAACTCTGAAATCGTAACAAGCGGTCGAATAAAACTCTTAAATATGCTTCTGTTTTCCCAAATTTCTTTATTCAAACTGCCTGGAAAAGCGTAGAGGATGTGTGTTAATGCTCACCACTTCATCAAATGCGATATAAGTCAACTCATCGCTCGGGCTCGCTGAGCTCGTAGAGCTCATGTATTGCGCAGTTCAAATACTCGCGTTGACTCGTAACTTCGACCGCGAGTCATTGCGACAACCGCGAGTACAGAAAGATCTGTTGCGAGCTGTTACGACCAAAGCTTGTACACGTTACAAGCAAGCAAAATCCAACAACTTTTCAGAGCAAAATAGATTACATGGTAGACTAAATATTGAATTTATACTTTGCTGCCTCCTTCTTGGTGGCTTAAAACATGCTGGAGCTCGTTCAACAGCGGGCTTGATTGCAACGTTCGGCAAAGGCTTTATCGTGCTTGTTCTGCTATAACTCGAGCGAAATTTTTTTTTTTTTTTATAGATTACATTTATTGGTAACTAGCCTTCTGCTACCCCTTATGGCTTTATGGCCGCTTATACTAGTGTGATATTGTGTTTTATCAGTACTTGGCAGTGTCCATTTGGGCTTACCGATAATGTATAAGTGTTTTAATGTAGGTATTAAGTGAGAAAGTGTGAGAATTTGGTGTAAATGGTGTCCTGCTAGAGTCGCCGTGAGTTCAGGTCCTTGGGTAAGACTCTCTTTAACCGTCTTCTTTGACGTACACCTTGGATTCTCCGTTTTCTTAACAAGTTTTTAGCCAGTTTGTTGGGGTGGTGAGATAGCTTGTCAAGGTTAGTGGCGGCCTGTTTGTTGATAACATCCCAACCATGGGAACTCGAAGGTCCTTTTCAATATCCCTGGTTCTCAGGTACCATTCAGCTCCCGTAATGCGTCTAAGGATTTTCGCCTGGACCACTCTAATCTTGCTCAGGTGAGACTTCGCCGCGATTCCATAAATTTGTAGGCCATATCTCCATACCGGAGCCAGAATAGCCTTGTAGATTAGGACTTTGTTCCTGAGTGACAATTTGTTGTTGGAGTTCAGGAGCCACCCCATGCGCCGTGCTTTGGCAGCCACTGCCTAAGCTGTTGTCGTGACATGTTGTCCATAGGTCAGTCTTCTGTCCAGTGTCACCCCAAGGTATTTATGGGCTGCTTTATGCTCCTGCTTTATGTCACCGAAGCGCACTTGTCCGTGTTTATGGTAATATTCCATCTACCGGCCCAATTGCTAAACCTATTCAAGTACTCTTGAAGGGCATCTGTGGCTGAGTATATGCATTTTTTGCGGGCAAGTATGGCCGTGACATCAGCAAATGTTGCAATTAGAAGATCTTCGGGGTTTTCAAGCGGAACGCTACAGGCTCTAGGCATATCGTGAGTGAATAGGGAGTATAGCGTAGGATCCAATACGCTACCCTGCGGTACACCAGCCCGAATTGTTCTTGTTTGGGATGTCGCTCCGTCCTGTGCAACCTCAAAAGTTCTGTCCGTCAGGAAGCTCTCGATTAGAAGGTACAGTTGGGGCGGAAGAAGTTTCTTGATCTTTGAGAGCAGACCTGCGTGCCACACTCTATCGAAGGCCTGCTGGATGTCAAGGTAAGCTGCCACTACGTACTCTTTCCCGTTATACCCTTCAAGGATGTAGTTGACCACTCAATGTAATTGTTCGGGAGTTCCATGGCTCAGTCGGAAGCCAAATTGGAAATCGGGTATGGCTTTTCGAATAGATCGAATATCAAGCATTCTTCGAAGGATACAGCGCTCGAAGATCTTTAAAAGGGTGGATAGTACGCTAATCGGCCGGTAGGTATTAAGGCAGGATGGTGGTTTTCCATTCTTGTGAAAGAGAACAATTCGGGCTTTCTTCCAGGGTAATGGAAAATGGCTTAGTCTCAGAGCCGCGTTTACCACCAGATCCTTGATTTCCCCTTTCACCTGAGGGAAGGTGATTGGCGGAACTGGGAAGGCCTATCGAGGGCTCTGAGACTAATTGGTTCCGGCGGGGCGAGGATGTTTCATACGGCTGGAACCGAGCGAAAGAAAAAGCTTGCTCGCTTTGACTCATTGAGATACAACCAAGACGACGAGCACAAGTGAGACCAAAAAATTGCCCCAGTGTGATGAAAAATTTGAAGCTTGTTGCAGATCTCTGGTCCACAATATCTTTTAAGTTGATTGTCGTATACCTAGCTCATATATAACGATTTCAGCTCTAAAAATTCTACAAATAAAAGTTGACTCAGAAAATGACCTCAGGACTAACAATAAAGCTCTCTTCGCTTTACCAAGCGGTTATAGCAATTCCATGATAATAAAGCACTTGATAACCTGCACATGTTTTCAAAGTCTACTAAAAGCAAAACCGAATGGAATCACTCCGCAGTTGTACGCCTCAGTACTGAATTTATCAATGCTGAACTCAGACCTGAGCAGTAGGAATTGCTGAATTCATGACTGATTTCATTACTGCTCATGAAACTCACCATTTGAGTTCAGTAGTGATATCAGGCCTGAAAGAAGCATTATGCACTGCCTGTATTAAATTCATGGCTGAAACTCATATAAGTGATGCCAGTTATTCAGAACCAGCACTTCCATTCAGTACTGATTTAGACCTGAGCCGTACTGAATGGCATCTTGCTCTTACTATTGTTCTATAAGTGGATTTGTCTTGCCTTGTTATTTATAGTTATGTCAAACCATTATGCTCTAAAAAGTGGTATGAATATATTACCGATCAGCGTATATATTTTTGAAAGCTAAGAAGTAAAGGTTGTTTATTTTGCTGATAATGATAACATGCTCTTATTTGCTAAGTGAGCCTCTCTTATCTTTCTTAGGGCCGATTTCACATCTTCTAGATAGCTGCTATTTGTCAGATAAACTCACAATTTACTCTGCTATATGTTAGTTAATGTGACAGATAGTGCTATGTAGAAGAAGTGAAATCGGCCCAAGATGCTCAGTTTAGTTGTTCACTCGTCCACTTGGTCGTCGTTCGAACCAATAGTAATCTTTTGTTGCTGGTCCTACTGCACCGTGGTTGCATTTATATGGAGAGTCGGAGATGGTTTCTTCTGGCTGTACATACACTTAATTAACATAATGCTCTCTTTATATATTGGGTGTTGAAGATGATTTTAAATTTAATCCATGTCGACTATTTATAAATCAAACAATTATATGAGAGTAGGCAACACTGCGAATGAGTGATTCAAAACAACTTTAGAGCCTCTGAGCGGCAGTAAAAGCTCGACGTTGGTACTCTTGCTACGTTTGTACGAGAGCGTAAGCTAAAGTCGGTACTATCCGACTACGATATACTCGTTACTCAGGGAAATAAGTGTTCAATAGCCATTGTTTATGTTAATTAACAGAGCATTAACATTAATGTTAACATTTGTAAGCAGTCAGAGCATGCTGGCCACAAATATAAAACAAAAGATTTGTTGGTAAAGCTAAGTTCACACGGGCAAACTGATTTGTCAAAAAGGACGCAAAATTTGCCCAAATTAGTTTGACATGTATGTGAAAGCCAAATTAATTTGAAGCCAAAAGCTTATGTCAAACGGGTTGCCGAGTTTGTCCAGTCAAGTTTTCGACAAATTTGCGCAATGTGAGCACTCTCTTGCAAACTGTTATCGTATTTGCAGAGTTTGTTCTTACAAGGCAAGTGTAAGAACAGGCTATGGAAAACTTGTGATGCTTGTTTAAGTAATATCAAGTGCAATAACGTTTGTAAATCAATTTTAGTACTTAACGTGTATAAATAGCCCATATCGCATGTACGATCTGTTTTAAACGTTTCTTTCTTGTGGGACCTTTCGGACTCCCTATTCTTGTGCAAAGTGTCTTAACCTATTCCAATAGATATTCTTATTCTTATTTCTTAAATTTTTCCTTTTATATCTAATACTTGGCTTCTTCTTGGTTTATAGTGATTGGCACTTTGATGCTGCAATTTTCTTTTATATTGTTGGGCAGGGCGAAGTATGCCATTTAAAGTTTTATTCAGGTACTTAGAACCTATCTTAACGATCATCTGGTCAAGTACATTACCCACTTACTATCAAAAAACAAGAAAGAAAGTCAGTCAAGCCCGACTATAACATAATCTGTACCAGTGAAATTCTACCCATCACCGTTGCTACCGGTGCTGACAATAACTGATTGTTTTTACCTTATAACTTGACTATCGTTCATCCGATCCTTATCATTCCCTTGGCGGATCCATAAATAATCCTGCTTACTTACATGTCATGATTGCATGTCCAGAAGGTACGAAACTTCTATCTAAACAAGAAAGAAAGTCGGTCAAGCCCGACTATAACATACTCTGTACCTATAAAGTGCTGCACATCACCGTTGCAACCGGTGCTGTAGAGCTGCAAAACTATCGATTGTGACGCCATTCGATATTTTAGATAGTTTTTAGACTAAAATTCGATACTATCGATAGTATTGGTTTCTCTAATTTCAATCAAATGAATGAAAAACCGAAAAAAAAGATAGGAACTCCATTTGATTAATTAAAAAAAAAACGAAATATACTAAGTAAAACAATTTCAACATTTTTATTTATAATATGTTAATTACTACGCAATTGTTTTTCAAACTGTTATAGCTACTCCTTTAATTTAATTTTGAGCTAAAGTGGTTAAAATTTTTTATTTTTAGCTACGTTTTTTGACGATCTATTGTTTTAACTCTCTTGAGTTTTCTTACTTCTTGGTTCAAAAAACTCCCAAGCTTTGCTTTCTAGGAATAATTTGAATTGCTAGCTTTTAGACGGTATAAATTTCCCTTTAATGTACTTTTCTTGCTTAAAAAAGAATTTTAGATTTTATTTAAGGTTAGGAATACACCAACTTATTAGAGTTAAGACAATATACAGGTTTCCCATAAAAGTTCCTAAAAATGGTAAATAAGGCATTTTTTGCAACTTAAGCAAAGTACCAAAAAACGTGTTGACCATTTGCGAACGTTTCGTGCACACACAAAAATAAACACCACAACCTCAATATCGGACATTGTTGCCAAGTGTTTTAATCTTGGTAATAGACAACCACTTTTGGCTTTTAATGAGCCTCGTCTACCGCTTATAATTCTTCCAACTTTGCTGAACATTCTTTCAGATTCTGTTGATGTGCCAGGCACACAAACACAACATTTACAGTAGCTTAAATAGTCTTAAAGAAAGCACGCGATTTTAAAGAGATATTAGTTGGATTTCAGAGCCGCTAACACCAGTGAATCCTCATTTAAGCGCAATGTTAACCATTTATTTGTATAATATATCTGGATTTCTTAGGTCTAACAAGCGATCTGCTTTTTCAACGCTAGCGAATAATGCCAAAAAACGAAAAAATGGAGGGCTGCTATCGATAGTGAATAACAACTATCGATAGTGTGACACGAAACCAATATTCGATAACTCGATAGTACTATCGATAGACTTGCAGCTCCACGGTGCTGCCCATAAATGTTTGCTTTCCTTATAACTCGACAACTGTTCATCCGATCTTTACCAACTTTTGGCGGATCGATAAATATTCTTAATTTCAAGATATGTCCAGAAGACTCGAACTTGCTATCTATAAAACTGATGGAGATATGACGTTTTTCTAAATTGCGGGGCCGGGAGGGGACGTGGCAAAAATTGAAAATAAACTTGATTCGCCTGCAAGTATAAGAAGTTTTTTTCCCATAGACGGCAAACCTCTATCTCTTGCCATCCCTGAGATCCGTGCGTTCATACGGACAGACAGACGGACATGGCTATATGGACTGATGCTGATAAAGAATATATACACTTTATAGGGTCGGAGATGCTTCCTTCTGGCTGTTACATACTTTTGCACAAACTTAATATTCTCTGTTTACCTCTGGTACAGAGTATAAAAAGCCAGGCAACTGCTCTGCACTGATTTCATCCCAACCTTGGTGACTAGGCCAGTCTGGTCGATATCCGCCATACACTGTTCTCTATTGTAGCTCCTTACAAATTGATTAGGCCCAACCCCTTCGTTTTCCACTTACAGTGCATATCCAGGATGAAGCTCTTCTCCTTGGGCTTATCTAATTGCGTATTCAATGCTTGGCATGTGAATACGGAATTCAAGTCATTGCGCTGCACCGATGGCCACAACAGACGATTCTCGATAACATCGCCGGAATTGTGCTCGTTTTGATTGTCGACAAGTAGTCCATTTACGAGCCAGCGGACCTGCGGTTGCGGCCGACCTATGGGGGATATAGAGAATGGAGTATTGAGAGAAGGCAAAGCCTGGGCAAATTAAAAAGTCAAGCTTGAAAAAATAGAATACCACAGAAACCAAAAGCAAAGTCCGAGGGCAAAGCAAACTTTGTGATATTTTCATTCCGATTCTGTGTTTTTTTTTTTTTTTTTTGGGTTGAAGCTTTTAAGGAAATTAACAGGAAATTGTCTGGCCGAGCGTTCGGATATGGAGCATGTGTGGGTTGACTTTGGGATACTTACCGCCCACCACACGACAAGTGATAACAATATCATCGCCCTCCTGCTTGGGACCCAATTGTGTGCCATTCAATTGACGACCCCAACGGTCCAAGATGATTGGCTGCTCCGGAAGTACTAGAACAACATGGCGGAGAAGAAGAGGTATGTTTGGGTTGGCAGTGGCAATTTTCAATGGCATTCACATTTGGTCTACTCACTTATTACAGACAAATTGAAACGGAAACTTTGCGTTTGACTTGTGCGAAAGTCCACACGACAACGATAAACGCCTTGATCATGACGTTTGATATCCTGCAAAACGAAATGGAAAGCTTATAAATTATTGTGTGTTTGCAAAGGAAACAGATGGTTAGCATGCAAGCACATACATACATAATCTACCCACACCTAGGTAAGAGAATTTTGTTAGTTGCCATATAATTTTCAATTATTGCATGTCACTCGAATTGTGTAGGAAAAGGCTTGCAAATGAAAATTGCCAGCAACAGTTTAGTGCAGGCAATTAGATACATATACAAGTATTTGATTTCATTCGGCTTTTGAAAATTCTGTTCTTTGTGAAAGAACATAAGTTATTTGTATGGCATTTGTCAATTTAGTTGAATATTTCATAGTTATTTTACTTTGACAAGCAAACAAAATATGGTAAATCAGAGCCAAAGGCTTGCACTCTTTGAGAGTTAACCAAAATATCTGTCACAGAAAGGTATAAAATGGAAAAGGCATAAAGACCTCAAAGTTCGTAGCCCATTGAGGTATTTATTTGACACTAATTAACCAACATTTTTTTTTTATTAATTTATCATTCCAATCCCATTAACTTGTGTGCTTAATTTGTGGCCACTCATAAATAGCGTCAAGTTAATTGCCAGACAATTGGAAGGCAATTAAAACTCATTTATATAAGCTCAAACCACAAATATTTTGTGCACATAATTCATATGTTCCCATCTCGCCCATTTTCTTGTACTTTTTGATGAGGTTTATGCAACGGGCTGTTCGTGTGCATTTCACATTCATTTTCGCCAAGCTCCAAAATGCAGCTCGTTAACGAGCCAACTGCCCTCTCCAGCCGCTCCTTGGTCTTAACTCACTTAAGACCCACTAACTGAGTTGGCCTTTAAAAGTCAAAGACAAGGCAAGGCGAGAACAATTGAAGTAGTAAACACATTGCATACGTACAAATGTGTGTGTGTGTGTCTCTGCGTGTATCTGTGTATTGCATGACAATAACGGTAAATCAAGTTATCTGTAAACATGCAAGACATTAATAAACATTTCGCGTGCGCGAGGCAATTTAACAACTTTTGATATCTAAATTTGTTTTCTAGCTTCTTTTTTTAACGCGGGTTTGTTTTTTTTTGGCTACCGTTTAGCTGTTTTTCAGCGTAGATTTTTATTAACATTTTTCATTTGAATCTCATTGGATGGAATACATTTTATTTATTTCAAAAATGCCCACAAGAAGGCAACCATTGAAATTTAATGCAACATTAAAAACATAAGACTCACCTTAATTTCCAGACTGGCTGGCTGCGAATCAAAATGAAATTTGGCGCGTGGCCCAAAAACCTCGGGGGCTGACCAATGTCGGGGCTGGTCTCTGGCCTCTTTATCGCGCACATCAAAGCTGAAAGTGGAAGAAGCAAAAATTATTTAAGCTTAAGTCGAAATAAATTCCGCGCGCAGCATCTTTTCCGCACTCCGAAATTAATATAAACCATAGCCAATATAACTCAGCGGCACAGAAATTAGCGTCTGCTTATTAGGCTAGAGCAGACTGCCAAAATGCAGATAAGAAAATGCATTTTTTTGATTTATTTTCCACTGCATTTTATGGCTTTAGTTTTGTGTGGTTTAAGAATTTAAATAAAAAGGGACATAAATAAAATATTTATAAAATAATTTGAATTTAACAAGGGTTTCCCCCCCACTTTCAGTAGTTTCAGCCACTTTTGATAGCCTGTGTGGCGTTAAGCGCCATTTTTAAAACACTCAATATTTTATGCGGGTGCGGGCAGCCGTCGAACTTGCCGCCGACACTCTTGGCAAATGCAACAACTTAATTGCTGCCTCAAAGTGCTGCAGCAGAGCAGAGCGAAAGCGCTGCAAAGTTAACCCAAATTTTTTCCCCTTTTTTTTTTGCCCGTCAATTTAATTAAAAAACTACAACAAAAGAACAGTTTCACTTCACTTAAATGCGCTAGTAAAATTACACTGAGCGTCAGCCAAGTTAATAACAGTTCTTTGGAGCCTATGCAGCAAATGTTGATGGCTAAATAATACGCAACGATAGCGCCTCTATGCAAATTAAGTGAAATGAAAATGGTCGAAAAATATTAAATGATAGACTTTGGGATACCCCAGGTTGTTGGTTAAACAGGCTGATATTAGTAAAAGAAGAAAAAACCTTCTGCTTAAAGATATTAAGCAGGTGCATTTGACCGCAGGTACATACATCGGGTAATTTAAACCAAACAAATACAAATATTTTAATGGTGTGCGTGAGGGTTCAATTAAAATCAATTAAAGAATCATTCAGCTCCGAGCTGTGGAGCGGATCAACCGCATTTGCGATTTATTGATCACCCTAAGTTTGACTTTGATCTGAAAAAGACCCACATTTTAAGGGTTGGTGTTTAACATTTGGCTGCCCTTTTATGTTTTTCGGTCATATATTTAACTCTTCCTGTATTTTGAGCAATTTCTGCCCAATAGCAAGTTCGACATAGAAGCTTTCAGGTTGTTTTGTAATTTTGAACTGAAACTTTCTGACTTTATTTATTTTCTTTTTAACTACCAATTAACAAAATTGATTACTTTGTAATGTTTTTTGTTTGACCCCAAAAAGAAAAGTCTATAATCCTGTTTTTGGGTAAAATATATTGGGCAAAATACAGGATTCTAAATTTTTTACTCTGTACCAGAGGTACACAGAGTATTTAAAGTTTGTGCAAAAGTGTCCGTCTGTCTGTCTGTCCGTATGAACAAACAGATCTCAGAGATGGTAGGACGTGTCAAACTTGCAGGATGATCAAGTTTATTTTTAATTTGCAATATCGAAAAAACGTCATATCTCCCACAGTTTTATAGTTAGAAGGTTCGACATATTTAGCATTTGTGATTCTTTATTGATCCACTGAAGGAATTTTAAAGATCGGATGAACGATATTCGAGTTATAAGGAAAAAAAAACAATTGGACAGCACCGGTCGCAACGGTGATGGGCAGCACTTCACAGGTACAGTTATATTATGGGCGTATTCAGCAGATAAATCCGATTTCCGATTACTGATTTATGATTACCGATTTTACCTGCTGAATACAGTGATTGCCGATGCGATTGATAAATTTGACAATCATGATTGCTGAGATAGAAACCATTCAAAAGGTATGATTGGTGAGACCATTAACCGATCGTACGGCCAGCTGCTTACCCCATAACTTGAAATGAACTTACAAACTTACAGCGTTAAGAGCCCTCAAAAAAGTTTCCTAAATTTTTCATAGTTTTAATGTATTTTTTAAACTTATCAATCAGTGTTATTCAGCAGAGAATCATAAGCAATCGCAAATCGAAATCGGTAATCGGAAATCGGATTTACCTGCTGAATGCGCCCTATGTTATAGTCGGGCTTGACCGACTATCTTTCTTGTTGCAGTAGATTTTGAAAGGCTAATGTAGACAGAAAAGGATAAGTTGCTTAAAAAACTGTGAGCAATTTTGGTCAACTCAGGAGGGAAATTAAACCAAGCCATTTTGTAGATAAGACCATTAGGCCATACGAAATCGAATGTTGCTTTAACGTCCAGCAACCCCATGCCTGTGGAACGTGAACCGGGTTGTACTATGTTGTGCTCTTGGCGAAGGGGTAACATTTAGATAATTTTTTTGAGAATCGAATTTTTTTATTTTATTTTCTTTATATACCTACATATATTTAAGTGCTCTCGCACATTAGAAAAGACGTTTCAAGTAAATTTACAGTTCTGTTCAAACTTTAAACGCGTTTTTGTCGAAACTGTGTTTTTTGAGTGTCGGAATGAATGATACGATTTCTCGAATACGGCTAAACCGATCGGTCTCAAACTTTGACACAAGCTTATATAATGTATTGTTAAAAAATTAATCGAAGGTACTTCCTCACCAATAACTATTTTTTTACTAGCCATTTATGACCATGAAATGATTTATTTCAAGCCGACTAATATTATCGGCCATGCTTCCATTTTCGCATTCGTTAAAGTTTTGCGAATTGGAAAGTTAATTTGGTAACTTCAACAAACTTTCCAAATGCAAAAGAGAGGCTCAATCAATTTTTGAGCACAGTTTGTTTATATGAAGATTGATTGGCATTGTGGCCGATTGTTTGTTTTAAAAATGTGTCAAACCGGGTAAGTGGTATCCGTGTTTACAGGTTTTCATTTAGCATTGGTCTAAGAAATTTGACGACACATACACCGCTAGGCTAGACAGAGTAATTCTTCAAAACTTGCCTCGTTGCCCTTTTTGTTGGCGAAGTTCATTCGTCTTGTCTCCAAAGTCCTCCGAAGAACAATTCGGAATTCGCCGTTTTCGTCTGCTGTCTTTGCAAGTGTGCAGATCAAACTACTCCGTCATGATCCATTCCGAGTTTTGTATGATAACTTTAATCACCTACACCATATGAACCATATGGAAATTGATATTTTGATGAAAATTCCCAGCAAACATTTTTAATCGACTACGAACTTCGGGCGACTCGCCAAGCTATCGGAATCTGATCGTCTATTAGGAGAAAGTGAGCCGCTTCAGCGGCACTTCCAGAAGAGTCGCAAACGAGTCTTCAAGAAGAGTCGCAGAAGAACCAGTTAGAAGAGTAGCAATCTCCCCGGCGACTCTCAGGAGATTCTTTTCGGCGATTGTTAAATCGCCTATCACCGAAAAGAGTCTCCTGAGAGTCGCAGGGAAGATTGCCGGAAGATTCAATCTTCTAGCAATTCCCACGGCGACTCCCAGAAGACTCTTTTCGGCGATTGGCGATTCAAAAATCGCCCAAATGTTTACAGGGTTAGTTCTAAGTCCACTAGCACATCATCTGGTAAAATATCCTGCAAACATTTAGGCGATTGTTGAATCGCCCATCGCCGAAAAGAGTCTTCTGGGAGTCGCCGTGGAGATTGCTAGAAGACTGAATCTTCCGACAATCTTCCCAGCGACTCCCAAAAATTGTTAAATTACCAATTGCCGAAAAGAGTCTTCTGGGAATCGCAGAGAAGATTGCCGGAAGATTCAATTTTCTAGCAATCTCCACGGCGACTCCCTGAAGACTCTTTTCGGCGATGGGCGATTAAACAATCGCCGAAAAGAGTCTCCTGGCAGTCGCCGTGGAGATTGCTACTTTTCTAAAAGGCTCTTCAGCGACTTTTTGAGAAGACTCTTTGCCGCCAAACAAATTATATTATCCTTTTAGGGGCACTTATGTTAAAACGCATACTAATATGTAAGCTCATTCAAAATAAAATACTGGATTGTCGATGTGTACTAAGAAAAACCGAAATGACATCGTTAAACGGTAACCAAATTCATTGGGACAATATTTGGTCGACGGAAAATTAAATGGTGTTATACAATAAAACTTAAAAAAAAAACGCATAGACTAATATTAATTTTAATAATTTTAGTTTTTCTTTTTCACAAAATCAAAAAACCTAAATTTTACTGCAATTTTACCTTTTATACGCCTGACGTCTCACATACCCCAAATACCCTACAAAGCACAATAATGCGAATGAAATGCATGGAAAAAGTTTAATTTGTCAACCAAAAGGTGCAACGTGGCATAAAAGTGAGCTTAACTCACACTGCGAAAAAAAAACAAAACAGCTTCTCACTAGTGCAGCTTAAAGCTTTAACATTTTCCCACATATTTTGTGTGGTTTTTTTTTGCTTATCCAATGACTGAGGTTAATCACTCTAAATTACGTAAACATAATCCAGTTTATTCCACGTCTCAACAAAAAAAAAGAGAAACAAAAACCAGCAAAATCACACATACTCCTCCCACCGCCCAAACAACACACACACACACACAGCCACTTATCTCCAACTAAGCAGGTGAGTGGAAGAGGAAAAAAGCATAGCCTACTTATGTGCGTCGAGGCTAAACAATTTGAAAGGCAACTCTCGAGACTCGTTTGCATTTAATTAAATGTGTGTCTAAACACACAGACAATGCGGGGAGGCACCAGACTCTGGCTGTGACTTACCTATAGAGCGGTATGCCCGCATTATCACGAAACCATAAGACCATATAAACATTATCCAAAGGCTCTGTAATGGGGCAGGGCAGTGACACTGATTTACCCTCGACGGCATCAATGTCCTTCGTTTTCACTGTGGTCAGCAGCAGGCAGCAGCAGCAACGTCATCATGAAAATAGAAAATAAATGCGTAAAATTTGTTAATTAAATGTTCGTTTTCGGCTTTGTCTCTCTTTAGGCATGCGTGTGCCGCTAAAGCTTTTGGCAATTAAATGTTGATGGCGGCTTAATTTCTACGTAATTACAAACGCGCACACATTTTTATGCATTCCCCCCCTCTCCACTTGGGATTAGTCGAGACTCACGCAGTTTTTTCCTCTTATTTATTATGCATGTGCAGATGTGTGCGAAATTTGTTCAAGGTTTTTGTTCAATAAAACTACAAGTAGGGCTAAAACTTTGTGAAATTGTATACGAGTTCTTTGTCAACTAAGTTTTAACCGCTTATTTCATCAACCAGAATAATCATCATTCGTAAGCCACTTTAACCCAGTTTGAAAACTAGTTGACATTTGTTCGATGTTACTATCTTTATCTCTAGTTGGCACTCTAAAATTTAAATGTTTTCCCCTGAACTGTATGGCTTTATGTGTTTCAATGGCGACAACATTTTGGCTTCGATCCAAACCGAATAGCAACAACAACAGCTGTCACATGTGTGTTGTTCTTGTTGTTATTGTTATCGCACGTCAGCTCATATCAAAAAATATATATCTTGTGTACAAATAAAAATGTCTGCGTTGAAAATATTTCGCATCATATCAAAGCAAAAGCCCATAAAAATTTTTGTAACATCTTTTACCCCCTTCCCACGGACCTAAGGATGTTGTGTGTATGTGCGTGTGTGTGTTTTTTTTCAGCCATTGACTTTATGTGTAAATATGAAAAAATGTCATTTTATTGCCACAATGCGTCGAAATTTTGTGAAAATTTATTGCGCATACGCAACGTTGTACAATAAATATGCGCTTAAATGCCTCCCAAAGTGTGCCTCAATGTATGTAGCGTGAGTGAGTGAGCATTTGTTAAAGTGCCTGTGTTTGCTTAGGCTGCCCCTGAGTAGCGATTTGAAATACTCAAACCAATGACAGTTGATTGATTCTGCAACTGAACATCTCTTTCAGTATGCAGAATGATTGGCTCTTAGTATTTGAAGGACAGAAAACTTTTCGCTTGCAAACATGTGTCAAAATCTGACAGCCGAAAATACAAAACAGAAACCGATTGTTTTATGAAATCTTCTAGTTTCTAAGTGTGCAAGTTGGTTGAAAGTTGGATTCAAATCATCAAAAATAGACGCAAGCTCCATTCCGAAAAATTGATAAAGGCTGCCTTACCGAAATCCTGGAAAATTTCACTTTATATGGTTTCTCTCGAAATACTTAAGGCTAAAACAGATTTAGAAATCGTCGATCAGCTGTTCGATGCAATATGACCAGAATATGTAAGGAAATTAAGGTTGCACTGAAAGATTTAACGAAATCAGCTCTGAGGCTCAATTCGATTAATTAAATTCACCTTAATAAATATGCTTACATTCAAAAACTATAATGCTTAAATTATATAGTTAGAACGATTCTTTCGGCAATTCCCTCAATTGTTAATCACCTTTTTGGTCAGGCTGAGCGCAAAAAGTCTAAATCAAGAATAAATCAGTTACAGTAATCCGAGAATTGTTTGGCATTTGCAATCAAAATTTCAGGATCAATAAAGGGTAGTTTATATCCCTGCACAGTGCGACGATTCTAGACAATCTAGACGATGAAAAAGGAAAAAAAGGTCTTGGAAAAATAATTTTTTTTACATATGTTATACAAAAATGTCTCACGATTACGAGAAAATGAACAAAAATGAGACCAAGAATTTAAAACGCAGAAGCTATGGGACTTCAAAGTCATAAAATGTTTTTGCCTAAAAATGCATCGGAAATTTTAAGCAACTTTAAATGCCTCAAATCAATATTAAATCGAACATTCGACATAATTTTTTACCGAAAATACATTGTGCTGATATATTTTATAAGGTTTTCATCAAAATTGGATATACACACAACTAATTCAGTTCAATAGCTGTGAACCTTTTAATACATGCTTCTTTTTACCTTTTTATTATACTCTGTACCAAAGGTACATAGAGTATAGTATAATAAGTTTGTGCAAAAGCCATATCCGTCTGTCCGTATGAACGCACAGATCTCAGAGATGGTAAGAGATAGAGGTTTGACATGTATGGGACAAATGCTTCTTATACTTGCAGGCAGATCAAGTTTATTTTAATTTTTGCCACGCCCCCTCCCGCCCCCGCAAATTGGAAAAAACGTGATATCTCCCACAGTTTTATAGATAGAAGGTTCGTTCCTTCTGGACATATTTAGTAATCAGGATTATTTATCGATCCGCGAAAGGAATGGTAAAGATCGGATGAACGGTAGTAGAGATATGAGCAAACGAAAATTCAATATATCTGGGCTGCTCCTGCAGCAGCAAAACACATACATATGTATGTAGATGTATGTATATATGAGCAACGACTACACAGCAAAGTGATAGCCAACAATATTTTAGGACAAATTTTTATTTAACGATTCATATTGGTCGTTGTGGGTGTGATGACCCCGCCCCGCCAAAAATTCCACCTTTTAAATGAATTAAACCTGCAAATATATTGTCTGAGTAATTCCAACAACGAAATCCTATACAAAGCCTAACAGCTATGGCTAGCTCATTAGATCCAATTGGATTCTTGCAGCTAACTGGGACGCTCTCATTTTCCCCCATCCCTTTCCCACATACACAATATTGAGAGAGAAATTAGAGATGGTCGCGGGACAAATATATCGCCCGATACCCATCTGACTACTAAGACGAGGATTGTTTAAATTGCAAATAATATAAAAATAGTCTAGTTCTTTAATTCTAACATAATATCAAGCAATCACAATGATGTTAAGTCATTCTGGTCACTCCGGAGTCCCGCGTAGTTTTCGATGTACGCCCATCTCTAGCTCTGGCAAATGCAAAGGTTTTTTTTTGTCTGCGGCGCGTGCCAATCCTCTCTCTCTCTCCTAATTATACTCTGTACCAAAGGTACATAGAGTATAATAAGTTTGTGCAAAAGTATGTAACAGCACCTTCAATGATAAGTATTTAAGCAACTCAAGTCGACTCGTAGGTCCTTATTCATATATCGACCCCATTGCTATTGCAATGACCTCCTCGTGGTGTTCCCTGGATACCGATTTTATATAATATAGTCGGGAGCAAATGCAAGCGGCGATCCCAACTGGTACAGAGTATAATATAGTCGGGCTTGACCGACTTTCTTTCTTGTTTTTCAATAAGCTTAGCACTCAGACAAACTAGCTAACTTTTATTTGCTCTTAACTTGACCAGCTTTTATCCGATCTTAAGCATTCCTTCAATAGATCGATAAGTAATACTGGTTTCTAAATATGTCTAAATGGTTAAACCATCTATCTATAAAAATGCGGGAGATAAGAGGGCAATTTTTCCAAATTGCGGGGGTGGGAGTGGCGTGGCCAAAACTAAAAATTAACGTGATTTCTCTGTAAGTATAAGAAGCTTAGTCCCATACATGTCAAACCTCTATCTCATACCGTCTCTTAATCTGACTGCTGCATACGTTTGAAAAAATTTTATACACACTATGTTCCATTGGTACAGATAGTCAAAAATTGCTAAGGAAAGACATCAGTAATGAACAGGATTCAGAAAGTGATTAGGATATTAAAAAAAAAAATTGAAACAAATTTTGTTAACACAATAAACATTTTGGATTTAATCATTAAACTTGTTTACACATATACTGTGATCGAAAACGTTCAAGACACAGTCTGCAGAGTGATTTCTTAAAAGCACGACGTCATCGACCGCCCCTAACATTTAAGTACCAAAAAAGACACTAAAAACATCATATTGACCCTGCCCTGATTTTATTTAGTTTGTTTTCTTTTGCTTGAAAATACTATTAGGAAAATACTGTAAAATTTTTGAGCAGATCCGACACGTACTTTTGCAAAAATAACAAAAATCTATTTTTTGGACGACCATTGTATAAAATTTTTTTTTCATCGACCCTCGTATTTCTAAACATCCCATTTTACTTTTATTTTGTAAGTGAAAAGACTTGAAAAAGAAGTTATAATATGCTCGTAAAACTAAAAAAAAGTAAGTTTTACAAAAATTATCGAATATAGAAAGTATAGGAAATCTTTTTTCCACCACGTCTTGACGCTTTTAACCCTTAATTTCTCGAAAAACAATAAACCGATTTGGCTCAAATTTGTTTTCTGTCATAGCTAACACCCAAATAAATAAAAAAAGAACATATTTGAAAAAATTATAAATTTATTTTAGTATGCCGAAAACAAAAGCCAAACTTTAAACGCGATTATCTCAAAACCACTTTTTTTGAACTGGTTCCGGAAAAAACATGTAAATATTAACCGATTAAAAAATTTTTTTTGACTCATAATACACACCATTTTCGCACCTGCCTCGGAGAACCGGGTAGGTTAAAAAATATCGAAGTTGGACCGCTTTTACGAGAAATAAAATGTTAGATTTTCAAAATCCTTGACTTTAGAGCCCTATATCTCCGGTGTTTTTGAACATACCGCAAACAAATCGCGTTGAATTTTATCCATTTCAGATAGCCGTTTAGAAAAAAAAATCCTAAGCAATGGGACCAACTTTTTATTATTTGCCCTATTTTGAAGGCCGCTACAACATCCAATAAAAAAACCAATAAAAACTACCTTTTCCTTTGAACACACCTCGTATTAAGTTTGTTCAAAAGTATGTAACTGGCAGAAGGAAGCATCTCCGACCCTATAAAGTGAATATATGTGTTTGATCAGCATCAACAGCCGAGTCGATTTGGCCATGTCGTCGGTCCGTCCGTCCGTCTGTCCGTATAAACAATCAGATCTCAGAGATGGTGAGAGATAGAGGCTTGACATGTATGGGAAAAAAACTTTTTAGTTTTTGCAGGCAGATCAAGTTTATTTTTTATTTTTCGCCACGCCCCCTCTCGCCACCTCAGTATAATTTATTATAGTCGGGCTTGAGCGACTGTTCTTCTTCTTTTAATATAGCTCTATTCTATCCTGCAAGTCGATTATCAGTCTTTGTTGACCAGATAGCAAGAAAGTTGATGGAATTTCTGTATTTTGTTGAACTGAACCGAGAATATAATTTTGAAACAGGTTCAGTTTCATCAAAGTTTCAAAGTTCAGCATTTTCAAAGTGACACCGGTTCTGTTTGCATTCTGATTACCAGGTGGGATTTGTGGTGAGTTTACGGTTCAAAATTTAATACTGATGTTTGGTTTTTACATTCTAGTAAAATATTGGCTATTGGCGAATTCTGCCATGTTTTAACGAGTCCTTTCGTGTACCAAATAGGTCTTCGAAGCCATTAAGAGAATAATAAATAATTAATAAAATTTTAAGCACCGCCATTATATTTTAATTAATTAGGAATACTTCCCATTAACCTCTTTTAACTGGAGTGAAAACGGAAGCACAGGCGAATTTAGTCTGAATATTTGTTGTTGCTCTTATATTTTTCGCAACTTAATGATCCGCTGTGTTGACTTTTTGAGCCGCTTGTGCGGTTGGCATTATAAAAATTACGACGAGTATTATGGTCCCAGTCCCACATTAAGCCGGCCGCTTGAAATTATCGCATTTCGTGTGCGTGTGTGTGTGAGAGTGTGTATACTGTGGTCAGACAGTCTCTGATTTTCTCTTTGGGGATTATTTACTTTTTGATAGCATTTAACTTCAAATAAAGAATTTAAAATTCTTCATACCCAACCGAAATGCAATAAACCGAGGAAAAGAAATTTAATTTTTGATTAAATTGTAATTTTATTCAGGACAAAAGGACCATGACAATTGGCAGGCAGCCAGCCAGGACATTCAAAATGAAATTCGTGGCAAAGCCCAGGATTAACACAAAATAGAGCATAAAACCACTAGCCATAACTGCATAAATGTAGTAAGAATCATAAAATTCAATTAAATTGACCGAAAATGTCATAAATGCAAAATCGAACAGTTCGACAAATGCCAAAGTCCAAGGGAAAGTATGTAGGTAGCAGAATGTGATAAAATGTAATGAAAGATATTATTTTTTAGTGGGGGGAAAATGGAATGAAAACTAGATATTCAGTGGGTAAGGAATATTTAAAAATTGGGTTAAAGTTTGAATAATATAGAAGAAAGGAATTACCGGGTGAAGAAATTGATTTATTTCGACAATTTTTTATTAAGTCCAAGTTTTTATCAAACTCTCCACTTATATAACGTATATGAATCCCTTTTTCTTAGCTTATCGTAGTCAAACAAAAGGTTACAACTTTACCGGATCTTTTAACAAGCTTTCACATGGCTTCCCGAGAATATAAATTAAATAATTTGCTCAATTTTTGCATTCGTTCAAATTGAAGGACATTGTAATTAAGCACGATCCCCTAGTTTATTCAAGTTTGATAACTTGAAGGCGTTTTTGAATAAAAGTGATGCCTTTAAGTCAAACAGCTCTAAAAATGAAACATGTGTTATGAATTTTCAAGAGTACACCATCTTCGGTGTCTATCCTTCTTTTTTTTTTTTTTTTTTTGGCTAGCGAATAGTTGCGTATGAATTTCATATATAAAAATATGTACATTTAATGACTCTCTACGACTCAGTTACCGTTTTCCCCAGTGGTTTTCATACAAATTTTCACCACTAATGAGCCCAACGATTAATCGCAAAATGTCACACACAGACACCCACACACTCGTACACTCCCAGCTGCGCCTGCTGACGTATAAATGCTAACGGCAAAGGCACAAATATATATGTACACTTTTTTGTAACATGAAGAATTGCGTCATGGTGATGTATGAGACTTAATGGTAATTGCAGGGTCCCAAGACACAGCGGCAATTACGAGGAACACAAGTTAGAACTAGCTGGAGACGCATAGTTAAATATCAATTAAAATGCCTGGCAAAAAGTCTCTTAAATTTCCGTCTCTTATTCCCGCGATGATAGGGAAATATGCAACAAAATACTCTTATGTTAAAATGCATTTGACATGAAAGTAGCGGGCGTCAAGTTGCTAAAACTATTGTCACAAAAGCAACACAAAATTCCATTAAAGTTTTGCATTTGGAATTACATCAACAGTAAAGCTCCTGCCGACAGATGTGTCTGTAGTAGGGTTTTGGGTGATGCGGTGCGCAAATGGAAAGCGCGAGATGTGAGTGTGGGAGAAGTGGTGTGTGTGTGTGTGTGTATGCTCTTACTGATTGTGGTTAGATTAACCGTAGTTTAGCCAATTTTCAAATTCTGCACTTGGTGTTTTTGCCCAACTGGGTACATTCAGCAGAACAGCCTCATCACTGATCAATTACTTATGCATTGACAAAATTGATTTGTTCCACCATTTCTATTATACTCATTTTTGCATTTTTAGTGGCCTTTCCTAAAAGTAAAGTATGCAAAACGATCAGCAATCAAGCGTAACCAGTCACTTAAGATAACAGATTTCTGAGTAATCAGAAGAAAAAGATGAGAAATCGGCACTTAAAAACATAAATTGTTTCCAAAATGGCTTAAATCCAGTTTTATATTTGGCTTCAACCCCTTCGAGCCGGTTCTGATTTCTTGAAATTATCTAGAATTACCTAAGCCTGAAACGTTACTGCTAAGCTATTTTTAGAAAATGTTTGATTTAAACAGCGGTGGGAAAAAAACTACGTTTTGAGAGCAGTCCAATAACTGCAACAGAAAAAACCACACCTATTACCGATGCTTGAGTCCACAAGCCAGACTCACACTAAACACTTCCGGCTATGGATTGGAAAACTGGAGATATACTGCACATTGTGTGGCATGTCGGTTAACAAAATGAAGTCCGAGGTCTTGGAAATCCGAAAAGGAGGAAGACTGTCAGCATTGGAGAACTGGACGTGCCAGGCGAAACAGGTAAGGGTTGTAGTATAAATACCAGGGACTAAGACCGAAACATATTTCGTTTCGGTCAAGGCATTTATATTGGCTATAAGCCTGTTTTAACTGTTTAGGAAACGGACAGGCAACCTCTGTCCGTTTCCCAAAATTTAACCTCAGCCGAAAAATACATATGGTCCGAGATAAACAACCCGACCGATTCCGAAAATAGTTTCGGTTTAAATCCCTGATAAATACCTTGGAGTTATCTTGACGCCAACAATGAGTTTCAAAAAACATGTAGGAGCAAGATCGAGAGAAGCGAAAGGCGAGAATAAACTCAGCGTGGACCATTTTTCTGAACTATGGAACCCTTAACATAGCTGCAAAATGGAAAATATTCTCTGTTAGCAGAACGGTGCAGTGTTTTGGAGCTCAAATATGGGGAGGAGAAATAAGTGACGAGGCAGATCAATTGCAACGATATTTTATTAAGAGGATGCTTAAGCTGCCAGACTGAACGCCTCATTATATTTTTGCAATTGAGGTGGGACTAGAAGATGGACAAACTTACAGCTTAAATTTTTACCTTAAATATTTGGCAAGAGCGTTATATGAGTATAAAGAATCTCAACTCCGGCATATCTTAGTCCGTGTTTGCACGGTGCAGTTTGCTTCATGAAGCTCTCTTCGATTTCATTTTGAACCATGTTCAAAATTGAACCATGTTCAAATTTACACAACGTTTCGATTTGTTCTTACATTCCTATTAGTACCGTGCATATCATGCCATTATCTGAGAGAGGAGATATACCCCAAAATGTGGCGAGCCGATTTTTTAGTGTCACATTTTCGGTACCTGCAATTCTCAAATCCACCCAAACCTCATTAAAAACAATAGATTGTGATTTTTTTTTAGCATTTTGCAATTTAATTTGTCTCAAAAAGTTAAGTAGTTCCTGAGTAAAATAAAAAAAGTATTTTTGTTCCACTTTCCACCGTTCCAGATCGACGCTAAATAGTCGACGCTATTTTGACGCACATTGTTATCGGTCAACTAAAAACTCATCCCTGCATTGAATCTATCGGAACGAAGCAAAGGGAAACTATCGATAAACTGCATTGCCTAGTTGTTGGCCATGAAGATTTGCCTGCATCTACTTCCTCCCACACCCCTTCCTTACAAACAAACACTTCATAAAGAACTTTATGATGGAAACTGCGTCGTGTAAATGCAGACTTAGCTAAGCAAATGATGCGGAAAAACTTGAGATGGTACACTAAATATCTGGACTTGTGTGAGCAAACTGGTGCTCCTCTGGATAGCAATGTATCGCATGATGGATGGATCGAAGGCAATATAAAGCTTCTTGTTGTTATTCTTATTGTAGAATTTTTAAAGATTTGAACTATGAATTAGGACAAACGTACTGCAACGAGCTCTTCCAAAAAAGTGACATAACCTGGATATTGAAGTCGACAGGGGATCAGTTATGGTTGAACAGCAGTTAAAGAAGGATAGTTAATGGTGGCATATGCTCATATACAGCAAGAAATTAGAAGACATACAACATTTTGTAGGCTGATTCTCTGTTCTAAGGCATACGAACAGCAGAAGAGGTACTCTTGGTCTTGAATGGAGAAATGGGATAATGATAATGATAATGATAATGATAATGATAATGATAATGATAATGATAATGATAATGATAATGATAATGATAATGATAATGATAATGATAATGATAATGATAATGATAATGATAATGATAATGATAATGATAATGATAATGATAATGATAATGATAATGATAATGATAATGATAATGATAATGATAATGATAATGATAATGATAATGATAATGATAATGATAATGATAATGATAATGATAATGATAATGATAATGATAATGATAATGATAATGATAATGATAATGATAATGATAATGATAATGATAATGATAATGATAATGATAATGATAATGATAATGATAATGATAATGATAATGATAATGATAATGATAATGATAATGATAATGATAATGATAATGATAATGATAATGATAATGATAATGATAATGATAATGATAATGATAATGATAATGATAATGATAATGATAATGATAATGATAATGATAATGATAATGATAATGATAATGATAATGATAATGATAATGATAATGATAATGATAATGATAATGATAATGATAATGATAATGATAATGATAATGATAATGATAATGATAATGATAATGATAATGATAATGATAATGATAATGATAATGATAATGATAATGATAATGATAATGATAATGATAATGATAATGATAATGATAATGATAATGATAATGATAATGATAATGATAATGATAATGATAATGATAATGATAATGATAATGATAATGATAATGATAATGATAATGATAATGATAATGATAATGATAATGATAATGATAATGATAATGATAATGATAATGATAATGATAATGATAATGATAATGATAATGATAATGATAATGATAATGATAATGATAATGATAATGATAATGATAATGATAATGATAATGATAATGATAATGATAATGATAATGATAATGATAATGATAATGATAATGATAATGATAATGATAATGATAATGATAATGATAATGATAATGATAATGATAATGATAATGATAATGATAATGATAATGATAATGATAATGATAATGATAATGATAATGATAATGATAATGATAATGATAATGATAATGATAATGATAATGATAATGATAATGATAATGATAATGATAATGATAATGATAATGATAATGATAATGATAATGATAATGATAATGATAATGATAATGATAATGATAATGATAATGATAATGATAATGATAATGATAATGATAATGATAATGATAATGATAATGATAATGATAATGATAATGATAATGATAATGATAATGATAATGATAATGATAATGATAATGATAATGATAATGATAATGATAATGATAATGATAATGATAATGATAATGATAATGATAATGATAATGATAATGATAATGATAATGATAATGATAATGATAATCATATCATAATGATAATATCATATCCCCTAGTGCCAAATTTTCCAACATTGGAAAATGACAGCTCAATTTATTTCACTTACTATCCTTACAAACCGAATTTCAAGTCAATCGGATGAAAAATAGAGATTTGCATATCGAATTTTCCGGGAATTTTCCTTGTGGGCGGATTTTCCGAAATCGGGAAAGCGCGTGCCCAATTATTTTGCATACTTAGCTTATAAACCGACTTTCAAGTCAATCGGATCAAAAACAAATTTTCCCCATACAAACTTTTGTGACGCTTTTCCAGAAATTTTCCGACCCTACGGTCGATTTTTCCAACATCGGAAAATGGCATCTCAATTTATTTCACTTACTATCCTTACAAACCGAATTTCAAGTCAATCGGATGAAAAATAGATTTTTGCAAATCGAATTTTCCGAGAATTTTCCTTGTGGGCGGATTTTCCGAAATCGGGAAAACACGTGTCCAATTATTTCGCATACTTTGCTTACAAAACCGAGTTTCAACACAATCGGATGAAAAATAAATTTTCCCATAGAAACTTTTCGGACGCTTTTCCGGGAATTTTCCGACCTAAGGTCAAATTTTCCAACATCGGAAAATGGCATCTCAATTTATTTCACTTACTATCCTTACAAACCGAATTTCAAGTCAATCGGATGAAAAATAGATTTTTGCAAATCGAATTTTCCGAGAATTTTCCTTGTGGGCGGATTTTCCGAAATCGGGAAAACACGTGTCCAATTATTTTGCATACTATGCTTACAAACCGAATTTCAAGTCAATCGGATGAAAAATAAAATTTTCCCCATACAAACTTTCCCGACGCTTTTCCGGCTTTTCCGGGTGGAATTTTCCAAAACCCCGTCTTAGTACGCACTTTCACCACATAAGGAAACTCCTGTCCAAATTTCAGCCCTCTAGCTCTTACCGTTTAGGCTGTGCGATGATTGCCAGCCATCAGTCAGTCAGTCAGTCAGTCAGGACAAACTATTTTATAAATAGAGAGATAGTTTGTCCTGACTGACTGACTGACTAATTGGCAATCATCGCACAGCCTAAACGGTAAAAGCTAGAGGGCTGAAATTTGGACAGGAGTTTCCTTATGTGGTGAAAGTGCGTACTAAGACGGGGTTTTGGAAAATTCCACCCGGAAAAGCCGGAAAAGCGTCGGGAAAGTTTGTATGGGGAAAATTTTATTTTTCATCCGATTGACTTGAAATTCGGTTTGTAAGCATAGTATGCAAAATAATATGAAAAATAGAGATTTGCATATCAAATTTTCCGAGAATTTTCCTTGTGGGCGGATTTTCCGAAATCGGGAAAACACGTGTCCATTCAACAGACTCCAGCTACTGAACCCTATAATTTTTCAAATTTCGCGGATTGTGCAGCATTTTCCGCCCATTTCTTCAACTTAGAAAGCTTCCAGGGCAAGCGTCCACCATTCCACTAAGTTTCACTGAAATCAAAAATTTGCCAAATATCGCGGCTTGAGCACCATTTTTCGCCCGTTTCTTCTACTTAGAAATATTCCCTGGCAAGCGTCTAGCCAATCCCCAAAGTTATACCGAGATTTAGAATTTTGCAAATATTGCGGTTCTTGGACCATTTTCCACCTCCATGTCCACCTACAGGTCCACCTCCAGGGCCACCTCTAAGGACACCTCCAGAAGTCTGGTATGCAGTCATTGTTGAATTTTCATATAGACCTTTGAGAATGAATTTGAGCCCGATCGGATGATAATCAAAAAAAAGTGGGGATTGGTAACTTTGAAATAGAGTTTGGTAGCTGGAGTTTGGTAGCTCCAAACAAAAACTAAAATTCAACCCATAAGACCTTTTCCACCCAATTTTCACCAATGGGGGTGAATTTCCGGAAAATTAGTATGCAGTCATGGTTAAATTTTCATATAGATCCCTGGAAATAAATTCGGATGATAAACTAAAAAATTGTATACAACAGTTTTCCGACCATTTTCCGACTTTGGGGGTAGATTTTCCAAAAGTTAAAAGTCACGTTGATCATATTTTTTATAAGTAACTTTGAAAACGAACTTGGGGCTAACCGCTGGGAACTAAAATTCAACCCACATAAACCTATCACCCAATTTCCACCAAGGGGGGTGAATTTTCCGGAAAATTAGTATGCAGTCATTGTTGAATTTTCATGTAGACCTTTGAGAATGAATTTGAGCCCGATCGGATGATAATCAAAAAATTTGCATTCAACAGTTTTCCGCCCATTTCCCGACTTTTGGGGTAGACTTTCTAAAAGTTGAAAGTCACGTTGATCATATTTTTTTTGAGTAACTTTAAAAATGAGCTTGGAGCTAATGGTGAAGAAGTTCAGTACAAGTCCATCGACTCCGTTGTAGAAGTCGAGGATGCAGTTCACTACCAGGTCGAGTTCCTTAACGCTCAAAACCCACCAGGGCTTCCATTACATATCCTCAATCTTAAGGTTGGAGCGCCCATAATGTTGTTACGAAATCTTAATCCACCAAAATTATGCAACGGTACAAGATTACAAGTGAAAGCTCTTCACACCTATGTTATTGAAGCCACAGTTTTTACCGGTTGTGCTAAAGGGGAGACGGTTTTTATACCAAGAATACCACTAATACCTTCAAACCTACCATATCAGTTTAAGAGACTGCAATTTCCCATTAAAGTATGCTTTGCTATGACAATCAATAAGTCACAGGGACAGACATTAAAGTTAGCTGGATTAGGTCTTAGAGAGGATTGCTTTTCTCATGGGCAATTTTATGTGGCCTGTTCAAGAGTTAGCTCCGCTAGCAGTCTAATGATTCTTGCACCCGAGGGCAAATCAAAAAATATTGTATACATTGAGGTTTTGCAACAAAAATAGTAAAATATGTTACTATAATGGAAACTATTATATATATATATAGTCCGGGGTAAATTGTTGCGCTGGTGATCACCACGCTGCTGTAGAATTGGGCGTCCTGTATGAGTTTGACCATTTCTGGAATCTCGTAGAGCTCGTCTAAGATCTGACCAAAAGGACCAATTTGATGACGATCCTTTGACTTGAACTTGCCCAACATTGTGGGGGGTAGATAGCCAAAGCGTATGTTTCTCATCACTTTACAAATGGAATCTCTACGACGTGGCCAACAATGATTGAGCCAGAGCAAAGCACTGAACATTACCTGGAATGGAAGAAAGTTAAGATAAAGTTGTGATCTCGTGCATGCATAAGTTACCTCTGCCTCCGCATTAACGCCCAAATTGGTGGATTTTATCAAAAGGCATATCAGCGACTCGTTCAGCTCCTGGTACTCGGAGCTTGCAACGATCGTTAGTGCAGACTTGGAAATTCTGCTCGCCATTACCTCGTGCAGTTGAAACAACTCGGAAGCCTCGCGAGCACGATACATCACTCTGAACGCACTGAACTCATTGTACAGGCGGGCATCCATCCGGGTCCAGCATTGCCTTAGCAGTTCATCCATCATCAGGAAGTTTGCAGCCCTGACGGTCTCAATGAGATTGACCTCAAGAATAACGCTCCTATTCGAAGTCATCCATTCATAGGCCAAAGTAAAGCCGTGATTTGATGGTTCCGGGGTATCAAATTTGGCATAGCGCTTAGTCAAAAACGGTTCTAAACGACGCGAATATAGGCCCAGTACTGTGGAATGGCATAAATAATCAACCCCTCGCACACACACAGTCATATCTGAGGCAACCGTGTGCGTTAGCTGGTCGGCCAGGACATTAGCCGGTAAATCACCGCGAAGCAGGGTCACAACCTCTTCGTCTTTATTATTGCCGATATCGTCGATGTCATCAAGACGCTTAGGCTTAAACTGCTTCAACTCCTCCAGAAAGCCGCTCAAAGTTGGACGGAGGTAGCTGCAAAAATGTGAAAGATGGTGGCTGCTGGAATGATGTCTAATGCTTACCTTTTAAAGTCTGCACTTGAATTCGCAAATGTAGGTATCTTATTATTTTTGTTGAAGGTTCCCAGAAAAGGCCAACATCGGAAAATGGCATCTCAATTTATTTCACTTACTATCCTTACAAACCGAATTTCAAGTCAATCGGATGGAAAATAGATTTTTGCATATCGAATTTTCCAAGAATTTTCCTTGTGGACGGATTTTCCGAAATCGGAAAAATATGTGTCCAATTATTTCGCATACTATGCTTACAAACCGAATTTCAAGTCAATCGGATGACAAATGAAATTTTCCCCATACACACTTTTCCGACGCTTTTCGGGGATTTTCCCGACCCTACGGTCAAATTTTCCAGCATCGGAAAATCACATTTCAATTTTATTCACTTACTGTCCTTACAAACCGAATTTCAAGTCAATCGGATGAAAAATAAAAATTTACCCTTACAAACTTTTCCGACGCTTTTCCGGGAATTTCCCGACCCTACGGTCGAATTTTCCAGCATCGAAAAATCACATTTCAATTTGTTTCACTTACTGTCCTTACAAACCGAATTTCAAGTCAATCGGATGAAAAATAGATTTTTGCATATCGAATTTTCCGAGAATTTTCCTTGTGGGCGGATTTTCCGAAATCGGGAAAACACGTGTCCAATTATTTTGCATACTATGCTTACAAACCGAATTTCAAGTCAATCGGATGAAAAATAAAATTTTCCCCATACAAACTTTCCCGACGCTTTTCCGGGTGGAATTTTCCAAAACCCCGTCTTAGTACGCACTTTCACCACATAAGGAAACTCCTGTCCAAATATCAGCCCTCTAGCTCTTACCGTTTAGGCTGTGCGATGATTGCCAATCAGTCAGGACACACTATTTTATATATAGAGAGACTAGCAAATATCCCGGCTTACTTCGCTGCGCCGCCGTCAGTTAAGCTATTTTAATCGATAAGAGTATCAGTTTTTCTTTTTCTTTAACTCTTATGCCCCTTCCGCGGTTAAAAATAAAGTCTCTCCAGACATTTCCGATCTTGGTGGTGAACTTTTAAAATTTAAAGCTTACAAACACAATTTGATAAAGATCGGCCAACAAATAGCATTTTCCACCAATTCTCCAACCATTCCTCAAAGTTGCATTGCATCCGGATGAACGCTATAACTTTTCAAATTTCGCAGATTGTGCACCATTTTCCGCCCATTTCTTCTGCTTAAAAACCTTCCGGGCAAGCGTCTAGCCAATCCCCAAAGTTTCACCGAGATTAAGAATTTTGCAAATATTGCGGTTTTTGGACCATTTTCCACCTCCATGTCCACCTACAGGTCCACCTCCATAGCCACCTCCATGGCCACCTCCATGGCCACCACCATGGCTACCTCCATGGCCACCTCCATGGTTACCTCCATGGCCACCTCAATGGCCACTTTCAGGTCCACGTCCACTTCCACGTCCAGGTCCAGTGCCACCTCCAGGTCGAGGTCCAGGTCCCGCACACAGCCAGTACAATGAAAAACGGCAGCCCGAGTTACTGTTATTTCGTTATTTCTTATACTATCCTTACAAACCAAGTTTAAAGCCAATCGTAAGTTCAAATTTTCGAGCTTCAGAATTACAAATTATATCACTTACTATCCTTACAAACCGAATTTAGAGTCAATCGGATGAAAAAAAAGATTTTGCATATCGAATTTCCCGGGAATTTTCCTCGCGCGAAGATTTTTCGAAATCGGGAAAATACGTGTCCAATTATTTATCATACTTTGCTTACAAACAGAATTTCAAATCAATCCGATGAATAATAGATTTTGGCATATCGAATTTCCCGGTTATTTTCCTTGCGGGCAGATTTTCCGAAATCGGGAAAAAACGTGTCCAAATATTTCGTATGCTTCGCTTACAAACCTAGTTTCAAGACAAACCTTACAAACCATATTTCAATTTTATTCACTTACTGTCCTTACAAACAAAATTTCAAGTCAATCGGATCTCAAAGGGTCTATTTACGTGTAGACGATCATCGGGTAAGTTTCCCATTATTTGAGATGCTAGGGTCGGTTTGTAACTCGTGTAAAAATGGAATTTTGTTGAGTGCTTTGAAAAAAAATTGGCAATTGCGTCCAAAACAATATCCCGAACTTTTTCTTCATTACACTCCGGGTTCAGTTTGTGCAAAACCTTCACCGATTTCGGAAAATCCTCGCTATCGAAGCCGTTATCGTTATCGTAATCTATAGCGTTATCGTAATCGTTATCGTTATCGTTATAGTTATCGTCATCGCTATCGTTATCGTAATCGTGTCCAACTATTTCGCATATTTTGCTTATAAACCGAGCTTCAAGTCAACCGAAAAAAAAAATTTCTCCCATACAAACTTTTCTGTCGCTTTTCCGGGAGTTTTCTGACCCTAGTGCCAAATTTTCCAACATTGGAAAATGACAGCTCAATTTATTTCACTTACTATCCTTAGAAACCGAATTTCAAGTCAATCGGATGAAAAATAGAGATTTGCATATCGAATTTTCCGAGAATTTTCCTTGTGGGCGGATTTTCCGAAATCGGGAAAACACGTGTCCAATTATTTTGCATACTATGCTTACAAACCGAATTTCAAGTCAATCGGATGAAAAATAAAATTTTCCCCATACAAACTTTCCCGACGCTTTTCCGGGTGGAATTTTCCAAAACCCCGTCTTAGTACGCACTTTCACCACATAAGGAAACTCCTGTCCAAATTTCAGCCCTCTAGCTTTTACCGTTTAGGCTGTGTGTTGACATGTCTCTGACCAGCTCCATGTGCACTGCTTTCGTAGTAAAGCAAATAAATACGCTTATATAGCATTTGATTGGAGGCCGGGTGCGAACTTCAGACTTGTGGAAGAAAGGTCCACAATAGTCAACTCCAGTAACTGAAAATGCTCGAGTTCCCTCTATCCTTTCCTTTGACAAGTCGCCCATCACATGCTCAATCAAGCTAGGCCTGACTCGAAAGCACCTTACACATTTGTTAACTGCCTTGGAAACTGTTTTGAGGCCACCTATTGGCCAATACTCAAGTCGAATCTTGGCTAGAAGTGCCCTGGGTCCAGTATGCAGGTTCCATTCATGGAAATAGGTAATAAGAGCAAGTGTGATAGGATGGCGCTTTGGCAAGATTATTGGGTGCCGTGCCTCATAGCTTAGCGATGAATTTCCAAGGCGACCACCAACTCGAAGAATACCGAAGTCATTAATAAAGGGTGAGAGCATAGCAATAGAGCTGGACTTCTTGACCAGACCCTTGGACTGTAGTTCCTTTATGTCATCCCATAAGTTAGCTAGCTGGACGAGACGCAGAAGAAGATGAGTACCATGGCGCATATCTGCAACTGCTAGACCAGAACTCCTGATTCGACTCATAAATTTGTGCACATAAGCAAATGTGCGCTGCATGGCAGGAAACGAGTTTGCATATTTACATCCAAGAGTAATGTCCACATACGGAGAGCTGAGAAGTAGAACATTTTTTCGCCATTCCAGTGTAGACTTTTCCGGCACAGGAGAGACAGGCCAGTCATCTTTACTGCCGACCAAGAACGAAGGACCATGAAGCCAGAGGTCCGATTCACTAAGGCTGCTGGGAAGTGCACCCCTAGAGGATTATTAACAGTTGGATTAACAGTTGTGGGAACATGATGCCACTCCATTTTTGCAGTCGGCTCCTGTATAGCCGCAGCTCGGTTTGCCACGAAGGCTTGAAACTTAGAAGGCTCATCACGGATCCAGGATAGGCACACAGATGAATCCGACCAGCAGTGAAATTGTTCTCCGAAATTGTCCATTTGGAGAATACTATGCATAAGCTCAGCCAGCAGCTTGGCCCCATTTAGCTCCAGCTTCGGAACAGACTGCGTCTTTAAAGGCGCCACTCTAGACTTCGAGCACAGAAGCAGACTTGTGGCCTGCCGACCTTTAGACACAATGTAGACGCAGGCTCCATACGCACAAGTGCTGGCATCGCAAAATCCATGGACCTCTATGTCAGCGTCTGGCTCGAGCACAAGACGAGGAAAAGATAATTGCCGAACGTTGACGAAATTGCTGCACATCTCAATCCAAGCAGAATTTAGAGCAGCAGGAAGGCTTTCGTCCCAGTCAAGTTTTTCCTTCCATAGCTGTTGAAGAAAGATTTTGGACTTGGTTATAACAGGGCTTATAAGACCAAGAGGATCGTAAAAACGAGCTATGGTGGATAGAATAGAGCGTTTTGAAGGGGTTGCAGTTGCCTGCAAGGGCGACAAAGAAAATAGCAACTGATCAGAAGCAGGATCCCATGCAAGACCAAGTGTTTTGGTGAAGTCGCTTCCATCGCTAAATTTCAGAAATTTCTCCTTATCTTCCTCGGGAATTCCTTCCAGGACAGCAGAATGGCTAGAGCACCACTTCCGAAGCTTAAAGTTGCCACGAGAAAGAACTTCTGAAGTTTGATGCATCTTGTCTGTGGCCTCTTCAACCGACTTGGCGCCAGATATAAAGTCATCCACATAGAATTCCTGTTGCAGAGCTGCTGAGCCAATTGTGAACGCGTCGCTTTCATCGATAGCCAGCTGGTGCATTGCGCGAACGGCAAGGAAAGACGCGGCCTTAGTGCCATAAGTGACAGTATCCAACTTGTAGACTTGCATTTCCAGATCAGGTGCGTCTCGCCACAGAATGCACTGAAGAAAGTTGTCAGGAGAAGATACACGGACACAGCGATACATTTTGCAAATGTCTCCAGTAAGCGCTACTGTAAATGTTCGAAATCGGATGAGAATGCTAAACAAAGGCGGCTGAATGACAGGTCCAGCCATCATCACATCATTTAGTGAATGCCCAGTAGTGGTTTCAGCCGAGCCATCAAAAACAACTCGAAGCCTTGTCGATGTGCTTTCCTCCTTTATGACGCAGTGATGAGGCAAAAAATACTTGCAGAGACCCAACTCCTCAGGACTAACCAAAGACATGTGTTTCAGATCTTGATATTCCTTAATGAAGGCAGCATATTGCTCCTTGAGGAGTGGACGGCGCTCCAACTTGCGCTCAAGATTAAGAAATCGACGATATGCCTGATTATACGAGTCTCCCAAAACATCAGAGTTAAGTTTTAAGGGCAGTCGTACAGAATATTCGCCTGAGGATAGGCGCGAAACGTTTTCCCGAAAGTGTTCCTCACAATCCAGTTCTTCTTTGGTGTTTTGAACAATGGGATCACCACAACTTTCAACTTCCCAAAATCGACAAACTATTTCGTCCAGACGAACATCCATCTGAGCATCAATCTCCGATGCTACACGAGTTGATAAAACTGAGGAATTACGCAATTTTTGACCACCACCAGATACCACCCAACCAAGACGAGTATTCTGTAGAAGTGGTAATCCTTCCTCCAATTGGATCTGCCCAACACACAGAAGATCAAAGAACAAGCTCGCACCGATGAGAAGATCAACGCGCTGAGGGTTGTGGAATGCAGGATCGGCTAGCTGAATATTAGATGGAATATTCCAATCTGCCGTATCGACCGCAAAATTATGTTGGCTATCCGTGATGGTTTGAGTAACGAGAGCTGTAATACTGGTCGAAAAGTCAGAAGCTTGAGACCGCATGCAAATGTTGACAGAGATCCTTCAGTAGGCACGCTAGTATCCCCAAGACCAGAAACAATAGCAGAAGTTCTAGTTTTCTTCAGTTGCAGCTGATGAGCGAATCGAGAAGTGACGAGATGCAGCTGCGATCCCGAATCTAGGACAGCTCTGCAAGGAACTAAAGAACCACATCGACTCTTAACAAGAACTATGGCAGTGGCTAAGAACACAACATCAGACTTGAGATTTGGGCAGCAAGAGAGGTATGTGGCAAAGACAAAGGAATGGTCATTTGTTTAGATGCTGCTATGCTGGCATCTTCTGATTGGTCAATTTAATTATGTCGCAATTATTGTTATGATTACGTTATGAGGCTTGGGTGCGCGCTCCGCGTTCAACTTTTGTTTATGCTAACTCCTTTTTGTTTAGGTTAGCGAATCTCACACTTTGAAGTACAGTGGGCATGAGGATGGTAAAACAAGGTTGGACAGTGGGTTTGAATATGATAAAAAAGGTAGGGTGAATACTGGATATGTCACTCCTCCACACCTAAAGTAAAGCGTGTCCTCACGCGTCTGAGTAATATGATTTTATATTTCTGGATACATTTTTGGAACAATATTTAAGTCTAATTGGTCTTTTTCAACTGGGAGTTCATTTTGGTTTTCAATAACGTTTAGTTTTTTTACAAAAATTCTTTTTGGAATGTTCTTAAATTTATAAGTAACGTATATGATTAAACTTAATATAATAATGCTTATCATTATGATTGTAATAATCTGGTAAATTCGGTTTTCTTTATTATGTTCGAAAATGATTTCTTTTGTTTCAATATACGATAATGGTTGTAGATGTGTAATATTATTTCTGACATATATGTTTTGTGTGTAGTCTGAGTTTATATTAGTTGCAATGATTTCATTTAGTATTACTGAACAGTTATAGATTTTGAGCAAATTATTACCTTCAATTATAATTTCATTCTTCTCGCAATTTTGATTTAAAGTGGTTTTTGGTAGATTCCATGTTATAATAATATTGGGTTCAATAAAGTTAGTTTGTGTAAGTAAATGAGTTTTAGTATATCTGCAGCTAGTTCTGTAACAAGTTATAAGAATCTCTGCTATTAAAAGATAGAAATATTTTTACATCATCTGCGTACATTAAAACATGTGATTCGGTGATTACCTGGGGAAGGTCATTGATAAACAGACCAAAGAGCAATGGGCCAAGATGACTCCCCTGAGGAACACCAGAAGAAACATTTATCAATTTGGATGAAGTGGAATTAAATAGGACTCGCTGAGTCCGATTTGACAAATACACAGAGATCCATTTGAGGAGTAGGTCAGGAAACCCTATTAATGAAAGTTTATTCAAAAGCAGTAGGTGATTAACGGAATCGAAAGCTTTGCTGAAGTCAGTAAAAACCACATCAGTTTGCAGTTTTTCCAAAAAACCGTGACGGATGTAGGAGCTAAACTCAAGAAGATTGGTTGTTGTAGAACGACGCTTCATAAAACCGTGTTGCGTCGGAGAAAATATGGAGCTGCAAAAGTATTGCACCTGGGTGGTGATTATTTTTTCAAATAGCTTGGGGATCGCACATAGTTTGGCAATACCACGATAGTTCTCAATATTGGATTTGCTACCCTTTTTGTGTAGAGGTATAACGTAAGATTCCTTCCATATAGTGGGAAGATACGATTTATTGAGAGACATTTGAAATAAATTCGTCAAAGGCTTACATAAAGCCCCTGCGCAAAACTTTAGGACACAACCAGGAATATTATCCGGCCCAGACGAATAAGAAGGTTTAACGAGCTTTAGGTTATGATAAACGTCGGATTCGTCAATAACAGGCATTAAAATACCACATGTGTGGGGAAGTGTATATGGATAAGGTGAAGACGAGTCATAGGTTGTAGATGTGTACGTGGATTGAAAGAAGTTCGCAAATAAATGAGCAATGTCAGCATGATTGGCAGCAGTTTCGTTTTTGTAGTATAGTGAGGATGGGAATATTGAAGATTTTCTTTTAGAGTTAACGAATGTGTAGAAAAGTTTTGGGTTTTCGCGAAAATCATTCTTGCAGCGAGAAAGATAATTATTGTAGCACTCAGTGTTGAGGACAAAAAATTTTGACTTAGCTACTGCATATTTGGAGAAATCTACTTGAGAACCAGTTTTTTTAAATTTTTTATAAAGCTTGGATTTCTTATTTTTAAGGTACGACAGTCTGCGTGTAAACCAAGGCGATCTTCTGCTTGCATTCGATTCAGAAATGTTTGGAACAGAAATATCAAGTGCATCATTCAGCTTTTCATAAAACATTTCAAAAGCGGTTTCTGGCGTATCAACAGAATTGAGGAATGACCAATCAGTTTGTGAAAGTGTGCAGTTAAGCTTGGCAAAGTTGGCTTTACGAAAACAGCGAATTAATTTAGGCTCAGTTGGAGGACCTATTACAGTTGGAACCATAACATCAAGGAGTAACTCAAGAGTGGGATGATGAATATCCTCAGGTATAGAAAGTGAGTCAATTTGGTTAACTATTGGATTAGAGAAATCTGAAACAAATATAAGATCCAGAAATCTACCATTGCGGTTACAAATGGCATTTACTTGGCCCAAGGAGAGTTCAATTACACCGTCCACAAAGTCGTGTTGACTTGTGGGTGTTAAAAAATTCGGCTTATCCAAAAGCATCCAGGAAATTAATGGAAGGTTAAAGTCACCCAAAACAATAAAGTGATCATTATCGGTGACCATTGAAGAGACAAACTGTATAGCAGATAGTTGTAAAATATATATGCTTAATTCTGAATGGGGAGGGATATAAGAGCATGTTACATAAATGTAAAATGTTCGCATATTTATGCGAACAGAGATGAATTCAATGTTAGTTGGACACGACAAGCGGAAGTACGTTCGGTCCAATTTTGGAAAAAAACGACTTAAACGAGGAAATATTTAAAGCTTTGAACAAAGTCTTGACAACTGAAAATAAGAACGCTCCACAAAGTAATCTATTTCTCTGTGCGCTAGGTAGCTGCTGCAAATTCTTACAACGGAATGAAAACAGTTTTTGGCTAGATCATGCTAATTTTTATACCAGTTACTTGTAGAGTAAAAAGGTTATACTAAAGTCGTGCAAATTACGATAACGATAGCGATGACGATAACTATAACGATAACGATAACGATAACGATTACGATACGGAAACCGATTACGCTAACGCTATAGATAACGCTATAGATAACGATAACGGTATCGATAGCGATGAAGATAACGATAACTATAACGGTATCGATAGCGATGAAGATAACGATAACGATAACGGCAACGATAACGATAGCGAAGGTTAAGGTTTTCAAGACATGTTTCGTCTAGACCCATCTAGACTCGTCAGTGAGCTTTTAAAAACTTTCTACACCATCCGCCATTAACAATTGCCTCTATATGACACTTGGATGCAAGCCCCACTAACGCCATGGCACTTGTATAACTGTTGGCTGAAGCTGTAGCTATTAATAGGAACAAGGGAGCGTAAATATTGACATTGACATCGGCTGAAGCGTGGCTTGTATAGATGGGAGTCTCGACCAAATTCCAGTCAGCGTCACAGTAGCCGACTAACCCATCTCCAACTGCCTGATAAGTAGACAGCGGATTTTGCATATTTTCAAACAGATTTTTATCCTAGTAGGCAAAAGTAAATGTACACATCATTAAATGTTGTGCTAACTTTTTCGCTAATAAATTGCAAAAAATAATGCACTCAATTCCAAAACGTCTTAAATTATTATTTAATAAGTTAAACCGACAGGAAACCACAAAATGCAGAGACCAAAATGAGTAAAACTTGTTGGAAACACATTTGCCCTAGTCTACTAGGATTAAAATCGATTTAAAAATATGCAAAATCCGCTGTCTACTAATAAGTGATGACGTAGTCGATTGTGCCTTTTAAGTATCGCATGACTCAATTCACGGCTGTCTAGTGTGCTTTTCCAGGATTGCTTGAGAAAAGGGACATATATTGAGAGGGCGATATATGTCATCTAGTGGCATTAAGTTCAATGAATGAAATAGATATGCTTCATTGGGAGGGTGAATACTAATATATGGTCAGACAAGAGTCAGATTAGTCTCAGAAATCTTCCTAGGAAATCTTCTTGGGAAAAAACGATCATTCCGGACTGTATTAAGTGCACATTATGACGGTGAATGATTGACTTGAAATTCGGTTTGTAAGGATAGTTAGTGAAATAAATTGAGATGCCATTTTCCGATGTTGGAAAATTTGACCTTAGGGTCGGAAAATTCCCAGAAAAGCGTCCGAAAAGTTTCTATGGGAAATTTTATTTTTCATCCGATTGACTTGAAATTCGGTTTGTAAGCATAGTATGCAAAATAATTGGACACGTGTTTTCCCGATTTCGGAAAATCCGCCCACAAGGAAAATTCTCGGAAAATTCGAAATGCAAAAATCTATTTTTCATCCGATTGTCTTGAAATTCGGTTTGTAAGGATAGTAAGTGAAATAAATTGAGATGCCATTTTCCGATGTTGGAAAATTTGACCTTAGGGTCGGAAAATTCCCGGAAAAGCGTCCGAAAATTTTCTATGGGAAAATTTATTTTTCATCCGATTGTGTTGAAACTCGGTTTGTAAGCAAAGTATGCGAAATAATTGGACACGTGCTTTCCCGATTTCGGAAAATCCGCCCACAAGGAAAATTCTTGGAAAATTCGATATGCAAAAATCTATTTTCAATCCGATTGACTTGAAATTCGGTTTGTAAGGATAGTAAGTGAAATAAATTGAGATGCCATTTTTCGATGTTGGAAAAATCGACCGTAGGGTCGGAAAATTTCTGGAAAAGCGTCACAAAAAGTTTGTATGGGGAAAATTTGTTTTTGATCCGATTGACTTGAAAGTCGGTTTAAAAGCTAAGTATGCAAAATAATTGGGCACGTGCTTTCCCGATTTCGGAAAATCTGCCCACAAGGAAATTCCCGGAAAATTCGATATGCAAATCTCTATTTTTCATCCGATTGACTTGAAATTCGGTTTGTAAGGATAGTAAGTGAAATAAATTGAGATGCCATTTTTCGATGTTGGAAAAATCGACCGTAGGGTCGGAAAATTGTATGGGGAAAAATTGTTTTTGATCCGATTGACTTGAAAGTCGGTTTGTGAGGACAGTAAGTGAAATAAAATGAAATGTGATTTTCCGATGCTGGAAAATCGGGTCGGGAAATTCCCGGAATAGCGTCCGAAAAGTTTGTGTGGGGAAATTTTTTTTTTTCATCCGATTGACTTGAAATTCGGATTGTAAGCACAGTATGCGAAATAATTGGACACGTATTTTTCCAATTTCGGAAAATCGGCCCGCAAGAAAAATTCTCGGGAAATTCATTGTACTGGCCGATTGACTTGAATTTCGGTTTGTAAGCAAAGTATGATAAATAATTGGACACGTATTTTCCCGATTTCGAAAAATCTTCGCGCGAGGAAAATTCCCGGGAAATTCGATATGCAAAATCTTTTTTTCATCCGATTGGCTCTAAATTCGGTTTGTAAGGATAGTAAGTGATATAATTTGTAATTCTGAAGCTCGAAAATTTGAACTTACGATTGGCTTTAAACTTGGTTTGTAAGCATAGTATAAGACATAACGAAATAACAGTAACTCGGGCTGCCGTTTTTCATTGTACTGGCTGTGTGCTGGACCTGGACCTCGACCTGGAGATGGCACTGGACCTGGACGTGGAAGTGGACGTGGACCTGAAAGTGGCCATTGAGGTGGCCATGGAGGTAACCATGGAGGTGGCCATGGAGGTGGCCATGGTGGTGGCCATGGAGGTGGCCATGGAGGTGGCCATGGAGGTGGACCTGTAGGTGGACCTGTAGGTGGACATGGAGGTGGAAAATGGTCCAAAAACCGCAATGTTTGCAAAATTCTTAATCTGAGTGAAATTGTGCTAAATAGTGTGAAATATTTTAGGGCAAGTGTCAAATCCTACCTGGTTACACTAAAAGTAGCCAAGGCTTTAAATATGCGTTGTATTTAACTGATGCATTTCTAGTAGGCTTTGATTTTTACAAATTTGTCTTAGTACTGGATACAGTAAGATAAGAGCTCACTCTTATTTTGTCACTCGCTTGACTTGTTTTTGACTATTCCAAATAATTAATTGTTTTTTATTTTTTATTTAATAGGGAATTTTATTTTAAATTTTAAGTAAAGAAAAACTGCAGAGTATAAACAATTTAATGCAAAGATAAGTCTGGATCGACCATTCGAAAGAAGAACTTATGATTAAAAAACCATTCTGTAGGCCTGCTTAAACTATCAACATACACATCCAACATTTACATGGTGCATATAAAGTGATCCGCATCTATGCTGGAATAAATATGACCTTCCGAAATCATAAAGTCCAAAATGGAGTTCAATTCAGAATCGCTGATGTGCGAAAACTTAGATTTCAGCTCTTTGCGCCCAATGCCCTCTTCGGATATATTACTCTTGATGGCCTGGAAGACTGCCTGTTGTGACTTTACCAGATTAGACTTTAATCACTGATTTTGTCAAGTCACAATGTCCATTGCTTTTCTACTTAGAAGCTCTTATCATTAGACTTTCTGAGTAGAAAAGCAATGGACATTATGACCTAACCCCAAATAGTTCTGAGTAAAATTGTGCTAAATAGTGTGAAATATTTTAGGGCAAGTGTCAAATCCTACCTGGTTACACTAAAAGTAGCCAAGGCTTTAAATATGCGTTGTATTTAACTGATGCATTTCTAGTAGGCTTTGATTTTTACAAATTTGTCTTAGTACTGGATACAGTAAGATAAGAGCTCACTCTTATTTTGTCACTCGCTTGGACTGGTCGCTTTCGACTATTCCAAATAATTAATTGTTTTTTTTTTTTTATTTAATAGGGAATTTTATTTTAAATTTTAAGTAAAGAAAAACTGCAGAGTATAAACAATTTAATGCAAAGATAAGTCTGGATCGACCAATCGAAAGAAGAACTTATGATTAAAAAACCATTCTGTAGGCCTGCTTAAACTATCAACATACACATCCTACATTTACATGGTGCATATAAAGTGATCCGCATCTATGCTGGAATAAATATGACCTTCCGAAATCATAAAGTCCAAAATGGAGTTCAATTCAGAATCGCTGATGTGTGAAAACTTAGATTTCAGCTCTTTGCGCCCAATGCCCTCTTCGGATATATTACTCTTGATGGCCTGGAAGACTGCCTGTTGTTTGGGATCCAAGCCACTGACAATGGCATTACTCTGACTGGCACTAAAATCGCTTGAGGTTGAAATCGGCACAGCCGTAGACACCTTATCTTTGTAGTCCTCGGCCTTGTAGCGAGCATTCAATACCTCCAACAGGTGAGTGGTTATCTCATTGGGGTCCAGGATAGGCAAAGCCTTGAAGACCATGAGAGTTTTTTGGCCCGCCTGCGAGCGTGTGGTGCCATAGACCCGTACATAATTATTCAGCATCACCTCGGGTGCCTTGTGTACATCGCCCTCCTCTAGCCAATAGTGGGCATCTATGCGTCCACTGATATCCTCCAAAGTGTAGGTAATCTTAGTGGAGGAAGTCTCAATGTTGCGCACAATGCCAACCACCGTGGCCATGGCATAGTGCATGCCAAATAATTTTGTTCCAAAAACATTTTGTCTTGTTTCTAATTGCTTCTTGTTTTTGGCAAAGTATTATTTTTCTTGTGCCTTAATTTTTTCCTAACTCTTGCAATACAACAGTCGTTTAGCTTATTTATATCTTTTTCGAGATTGAGGCATCACATTTTGCTTACCAGCAATACTGAATTCTTTTTTTTTTTTTTTTTATTGTAGCCAAGGCTGTATACAGCTACCGAACCCGAGTTCAGACAGACAGGTTGGTCCAGATTCTTGTGATACCCCGAACCCATCTCTGATTCAAAATTTATAATATATGTAAGTCTCTTCTTTCTATTCCACAAGAAATTATCTGCTCTTTTAAGCTAACAATTGCTCAAATATTTTGTAATCAGTCACTGACAATTTCTTTTGAATTTTCTCTGCTTCCAAAGAGAAAAGTTTGGGCAATGTAAAAAAAGGGTGATTTTTTCAGAGCTATAGGAAAGTTTTTCAAAAAAAAAAACACATAAAATTCAGAAAAAAGCACGATCTCTTTATTTGAATCGATAGTACGGTCCATATAATTTAATGTTTGATGATTATATCATCAAAATTTCAAGTCAATCGGATCTATTTTTCATCCGATTGACTTGAAATTCGGTTTGTAAGGACAGTAAGTAAAATAAATTGAAATATGATTTTCCGATGCTGGAAAATTCGACCGTAGGGTCGGGAAATTCCCGGAAAATTTGTATGGGGAAAATTTCATTTTTCATCCGAAATAAAAATTTACCCATTCAAACTTTCCGGACGCTTTTCCGATCTTGGTGGTGAACTTTTCAAATTTAAAGCTTACAAATACAATTTGATAAAGATCGGCCAACAAATAACATTTTCCACCTATTCTCCAAGCATTCCTCAAAGTTGCATTGCATCCGGATAAACGCTATAACTTTTCAAATTTCGCAGATGTGCACCATTTTCCGCCCATTTCTTCTGCTTAAAAACCTTCCGGGCAAGCGTCAATCCCCAAAGCTTCACTGAGATTAAGAATTTTGCAAATATTGCGGTTTTTAGACCATTTTCCACCTCCTTGGTCACCTGCATGGCCACCTGGGAAATTCCCGGAAAATTTGTATGGGGAAAATTTCATTTTTCCCATTTTGACTTGAAATTCGGTTTGTAAGCATAGTATGCAAAATATTTCGGAAAATCCGTCCACAAGGAAAATTTTGGGGAAATTCGATATGCAAAAATCTATTTTTCATCCGATTGACTTGAAATTCGGTTTGTAAGGACAGAAAGGTACAACCCAACGGTTATCTATTTTTCTTCGATTTATTTCAACACTGAAACCACCATCATCTGGTGCTCTTCGTCGGTATTGAGGATAACCATCGTTACCAGTGACAGTTTCTTTTAAAAACTGTCGAGGAAATCTTTTGCTACACTTCCCGTCTTTCATACAGGGTGACTTACGATTACAATTTCCACAGGGCCCATGAATCATATTAGACTTGACAATTTCATATAGCAGAGGATCCTTTTCAGGATCAGGTATTTCTGCACAGATAATTGCGTCTATTTGATCAGGCTTAATGGGATTCTCTAACCAAAGTAGTATGTGCACATGAGGAAGGCCACGCTTTTGCCATTCCACAGAGTACATATAGCATTGCACTTTTCCAAACAATTCACCTTTGGTTAATAATGACATTAAAGCTTTGACCTTTAGGTGAAAAACTCTCGCAATAATATCATGACGGTCGTGAGCCTTTTGTCCTTCAAATAATACAATTTGTATATCCTTCCATTGGGGATTACAGGTAAATGTAATAAATAGATGAGGGCGACCATAATGTCGAACATACGTCATGGCATCCTGAGTTTTCTCATGCATATATCACGCCGAGCCAGTAAACGAAGATGGTAGGATTATCATTTGACCGATCTGGGCAGGATCAGTATCGTGCCTACCAATATCATCTTGAAGATGTATATAACTATCAGTTCTAAGGCGCGCTTGGCTGTTGCGAATAAAATTTAGTCTTTCGGTTTCAATTTTGGCATACATGTCAACCAAAAACTGACTGAAAAGGGAACGACAATAAAGCTGCAGCTCGATGCACCTCAGGATTCTGAGTCTGATATTTATCAGCTGCAGCTCGATGCACCTCAGGATTCTGAGTCTGATATTTATCAGCTGCAGCTCGATGCACCTCAGGATTCTGAGTCTGATATTTATCAGCTGCAGCTCGATGCACCTCAGGATTCTGAGTCTGATATTTATCAGCTGCAGCTCGATGCACCTCAGGATTCTGAGTCTGATATTTATCAGCTGCAGCTCGATGCACCCCAGAATTCTGAGCCTGATATTTCTTAGCTGCATCATTAAGTTCACCGCGATGCTTAGAGCGATACTTTTCAGATGCAAGTTTACGCTGTTTTTTTCTGGTTATATCAGAAAATCTAGCCCTTCTCTTAATAGCTCTTTTCTTTTCGCCTGTTTTAGATTCAGTTTGAGGAGCAATATCTTCATTAGGCAAGCTTTCAGAAGGAATGTAAACATCAAAATGCCCATTTGATAAGTCTCCTGTGAAGCGCAGTCTTTTCACAGCGTTTTCACTTCTACCAAAGTGTCCTAAAAGATTGCCATTTTGAATCACTTCAATAAAAAGTGGATATAGCTCTCCAGCGGCAAATAACTCGCATGTGGTCCCATATGTGTTGGGTTGCATCATTTCGTGCTCATATAGTGCCGGTGTCATATAATTATTCCCTTCAGAATTGAAGGTGTACCCAGAGAAATGATCCCATCGGTTAATAACATGCGATACTATTTCCTGGCGAATCGTATCGGCAAATTCCTGTGTGCCGTCTAAAATATACGAGATTGCTCTAAAGAGGCAAGCTCCGTCGCCTATAATAGGCACCACGGAAAACGGCAGCATTGCGCCATTTATATTTAGGTATTCAGTTACCATGATTACAATTAGTTGGCTCGAAATATATCAAGTCAGCAAATTCTGAGAATATTTAAAACAATATTGTAAAATTTTAATATCGTAATATGTAAATTTTACATGTAAATGTTACGATATGTAAGGAACAGTCTTTATTATTCTGTCTTGTACCCTTGCTGACAGTAAAGAAAAGCCAATAACAATTACTACTACTAATACTACTAAAGATACTGCTCCTAAAATAACTCTACTTACTAATACAGTTGAACTTCTATATAGCGAATCTCAAATGCACAAAAATAAACTTCGTTATATAGAAAAAATTCGTAATATAGAATTGTTTTAATATTGAACGAAATTGCAGTGTGCTGGATAATAATAAATTCGCTATAAAGAAAACTTCGTTGTACAGAAGTTTGTAATAGAGGAGTTCGACTGTACTTATATCGAAAATTCAAACCAAATTTTACGATATTTTTTTCGGTCTTAATAGACTGAATGTTGTACACTCAGAAAAAAATTCGCCTTGAATTTTAGAAAAACGCCTTATTTTAAAACTGGCCCTGGTACTTAGAAAAATTTTCTAAAAACCAGAAAAAGTTTTCTAAAACTTAGAAAAATATACCATCAAAAATTTTTTTTTAGAAATTATTTTTCTAAAATCAAGAAAATGCAAGATTTTTCTGATAGTTAGGGCTTATTTTTCTAAAATCACTTTCTTAAAATCAGGGCAAAATTAACCTTTGATTTAAGTGTAAAATAGCCCTTAAAGTGACTGTTGAAATTTCTTAAAAACAGGGAAGATTTTCTTGAAATAGTTTTCTTAAAAATATGGCGATAATAGCCATTGATTTTAGAAAAAAAGGTGTTAGATTTTAGGTATTTTTCCTAATATAATGAACATTGTATTTTGCTGCGGCTTAGTGTGACCATAGTTTGGAGACAATATTTTACCAAATAGAAAGCCAGTGATGATTATGTAAAGTTCAGTAACCAAACTTTGGTCACACTTCACCTCAGCAAAGTTCAATTAAACACATCATTCCTATGATATAGCTGTCCAATCTGCCTGATTTTGACATTTTTGATAAGTTTGATAAATAGACTGACAAATTAGCGGAGCTTTTTATTTGGGTCTATTTCTATGGCTCTGTGAAATTAGGCCGCGTGAATAAGTTGAATATTCTTAGAAGCAATTTCATGGTTAAAACTCAGTCAAAATTATAAATAAATTTAAGCAACAATGATTTAATGTTATTAAGTAATGCAAATTAATATTAAAATTTGATTTTAGTAGATGAAGTAAAATACTATTCAGAAATATCAATCCGAAACCTATATGATAAACAAAACATGAGAAATAAGATTATTAAAAAAACCTTTTTTCTACTTTTTACTTTTTTCTGACTTTTTGAATTTGTTCTAAAATAACAAAAACAAGTAAAAAAGTCGGTCAAGCCCGACTATAACGTACTCTGTACCTGTGAAGTGCAGACTTTAATATATATAAAAATATATTCTAATCAAAATCGGTGAGTGCTCAAACCGTTCGGGTGGAAAAATATTGAACCGTGTGTAAAAATATCAAAATAGCTAAAATGGCTAAAAAAAAGATTGACCCGTGTGTAAAAAATGGCAAAATAGCTATAATAGCTAAAAAAAAAACTTTAAATAAAACTCTAAATTTAGTCAGGAAGAAAAAGGGTTGAAAATAGAGGAATGTTTTAAAACAACCGTTGCTCTGCTCCTTTTGCGCAGCTGCGTCGGGTGTTGCGCCTCAAAATTTAGTTGTGCGCAGCCGTCAAGTGAAATGGATGCCTTACTGTGTCAATTGAACGGGCAAGCGTTCGGTCCAACTTTTTGTGGTAAGTAAAATATTATGTAAAATGCATTTGTGCTTTGTGTATACTATGTATTGGCTGTTTATGTACTACGGATCTTCATTTGCTTATAAATACATACTTACATGCATCCATATGTGCATTCATATAAATAAAGCACTTTTCTCAGTTTTATTTTAATAATTTTGTAATTTATATTGCAGAAAACCACATAACCATTGAAGCTCTGAGCGTTCTTAAATGGGAACAACTTTATAATATTGTGCCGTCTTCGTTGGTTGAGCCAGCAATAATTTTTTTCCAAATTTGAGGATTGGCAAAAGCAGGTAGGTAAAACATGTGTATGTACAATATGTACTTGGCGTTCATTTATGGCAGCACGGAACATCGCACGCAAGAGTGGGACAGAAATAGAGTGTACAGTTTTTGTACACTTGGCCTCTGCCATCGTCGCTATTGTTGCTCCGAAGACCTGGAGCCATATCTGGAGCCCATCACTGATGTCACTAACACCTGAAGAATACAGAAAGCCGAGTGGAGCGTGCCACATCAGCATTGGTACATACATCAAGCTCACAGGGCACATAGCCAGTGTAAGTTATTTGGAATATCCACATATTAAATTTCATAAGCTTAATAACGAATTATTTGTAAAGCCAAAGTTTCATTTTTAAGATTTTGTAACAAGTTGTTTCAACAGCTGAAAATGTATCTATTATTTATAATGTTAATAAAAAAATTTTCTTCTTTTAAGAAACTTTTTCTTCATTTCAGAAAAAAAAATTGCTTTCAGAAAGGACTTTCCAGATATTAGAAAAAAATTTTCTCCTTTTAAGAAAATATTATTTTTATTATTGAGAAATTTGTTTTCTGCCTTAAAGAAAATAATTTTCTCAGTTTTAGAAAAAAATTTCTTGTTTGAAAAAAATATTTTCTAATATTAAAGGTTTCTTGCCCGTCGGTTAAGAAATAATTGCATTATGTTTCAGAAAATCTTTCCATAATATTTAGAAAATCTTTTTCTAAATTTTAGGGTGAATCGCCTTAGGACGGAATTCAAAGGCGAATTTCTAATTTTTAGGGTTAATTTGGGTCTTTTTTTTTATGAGTGTATTGAAGCCTTAAATATTTCAAACATGCAAATATTTTTGGCAACAAATACTTTAATTTGCAAATTTCTGTTCAAAACAGTATTGCAAAACATTAATTGGGGGGTATACTTGCGATTTACAACAACAAAAACACTTGGAGTCAAAGTTGCAAAAGGATAAGTCCAATTACCACCCGCTTCGGTCACAATAAATTTTTGACTGATTTGCAGAAGAATGCCGCCACGACGAAGTTACACACACACGCACACACTCAAGCTATACATGTATGGAACAACAACACCACTGCAACAACACCACAGTCCAACAACACCACAGTCCAACAACACCACAGTCCAAAAACACACAGTGCAACAACACCACAGGGGGTATACTTGCGATTTACAACAACAAAAACACTTGGAGTCAAAGTTGCAAAAGGATAAGTCCAATTACCACCCGCTTCGGTCACAATAAATTTTTGACTGATTTGCAGAAGAATGCCGCCACGACGAAGTTACACACACACGCACACACTCAAGCTATACATGTATGGAAGTGTGTAAAAAGCGCGAGAATAGAATGAAAAGAAAAAGCAAGTTCAATGGGACACTGGTTAAAACAGTAATCGAAGGAAATTTTTTTTCCAAATTTAACCATTTGACATGTTTTCAGTTGGTCAGGTCTATTATTTAGTTAAACAGTTAAGAGAGCGGTTCCAAAGTTACAGAATTTTGTCCAATGCAAAACGATTCTGGACCACTGTGCGTCAAGTCAACGATAGACATATGTATAAATTAGTCTATGCGTTTTGTAAGTGGTATTGCATGTCCAAAGGCAGAAATTGCCGATTGTTTTGCAGTGTGTGTGTAAGCAAATTCGACGGCTATTTGCGTGCATGTGTTTGATCGTAGCAAACTTGCTCTCTTTTTTTCTCTCTCTCTCTCTCGTTCTCTGTACACATGACCGAGCGCAAACCACCCCCGTTGAGTCTGTTGAATTGTTTTTGTTTGTGGATTTGCCAAATACGGCAGGAGAGAATTTTTAAAAAAGCGGCTAGAAGTCACTTGAAAGATTTTGATTGGTTGAATGAACCAAAAATGAAGACGATCTTGCTTAATTAATTTAAAGAGAAAGTTTGATTTAAGAAATAAAAAAACAATTTATTTGAATATTGATTGATTGTTGTCAAAAATGACCTTATTTGCAAATCTTAAAGATGTTGTTTTTTGCATTTGCAACAGTATGTAACAGCCAGAAGGAAGCATCTCCGACCCCATAAAGTATATATATTCTTGATCAGCATCAACAGCCGAGTCGATATAGCCATGTCCGTCTGTCTGTCTGTCCGTCCGTCCGTCTTTATGAATAAACAGATCTCTGAGTTGGTAACAGATAGAGGTTTGAGAGGTTTGACATGTATGGGACATATGCTTCTTTTACTTGCAGGCAGATCAAGTTTATTTTCAATTTTCGGTACCGCCCCCGCAATTTGAGAAAAACGTCATATCAGTCACTGTTTTAAAGATAGAAGGGTCGTTTCTTCTGGACATTTTTTCAAGTTAAAATTATTTATCGACTTGCCAAAGGAATCATAATGTTCGGATGAAAGGTTGTCGAGATATGAGCAAAAGAGTGTTGGAAGCAGTATCGCTGCTTACTGCTGCCACTGCAGCATCAAAATTCATACTGAGCGTACACTTTCGTTGGTACAGAGTATATACGGGCTTGACCGACTTTATTTCATGTTAATAAGAGTTAGTTTTTTTTAGAAACCCAAATTTGTTTTAGTGGCTTTGGCAAACGTCACATACTGACCATTTACGGTGTTGGCAAACTTTCTCTTTGTTGTGTAGCTTTGCTTTAAGTTCAGTAAATACTACAGCGTATCACTCGGCGCGCTTCGCAGCTGTCAAGCCCAGTATTTCATTATCATTACATTATCATTATCATTATCATTATCATTATCATTATCATTATCATTATCATTATCATTATCATTATCATTATCATTATCATTATCATTATCATTATCATTATCATTATCATTATCATTATCATTATCATTATCATTATCATTATCATTATCATTATCATTATCATTATCATTATCATTATCATTATCATTATCATTATCATTATCATTATCATTATCATTATCATTATCATTATCATTATCATTATCATTATCATTATCATTATCATTATCATTATCATTATCATTATCATTATCATTATCATTATCATTATCATTATCATTATCATTATCATTATCATTATCATTATCATTATCATTATCATTATCATTATCATTATCATTATCATTATCATTATCATTATCATTATCATTATCATTATCATTATCATTATCATTATCATTATCATTATCATTATCATTATCATTATCATTATCATTATCATTATCATTATCATTATCATTATCATTATCATTATCATTATCATTATCATTATCATTATCATTATCATTATCATTATCATTATCATTATCATTATCATTATCATTATCATTATCATTATCATTATCATTATCATTATCATTATCATTATCATTATCATTATCATTATCATTATCATTATCATTATCATTATCATTATCATTATCATTATCATTATCATTATCATTATCATTATCATTATCATTATCATTATCATTATCATTATCATTATCATTATCATTATCATTATCATTATCATTATCATTATCATTATCATTATCATTATCATTATCATTATCATTATCATTATCATTATCATTATCATTATCATTATCATTATCATTATCATTATCATTATCATTATCATTATCATTATCATTATCATTATCATTATCATTATCATTATCATTATCATTATCATTATCATTATCATTATCATTATCATTATCATTATCATTATCATTATCATTATCATTATCATTATCATTATCATTATCATTATCATTATCATTATCATTATCATTATCATTATCATTATCATTATCATTATCATTATCATTATCATTATCATTATCATTATCATTATCATTATCATTATCATTATCATTATCATTATCATTATCATTATCATTATCATTATCATTATCATTATCATTATCATTATCATTATCATTATCATTATCATTATCATTATCATTATCATTATCATTATCATTATCATTATCATTATCATTATCATTATCATTATCATTATCATTATCATTATCATTATCATTATCATTATCATTATCATTATCATTATCATTATCATTATCATTATCATTATCATTATCATTATCATTATCATTATCATTATCATTATCATTATCATTATCATTATCATTATCATTATCATTATCATTATCATTATCATTATCATTATCATTATCATTATCATTATCATTATCATTATCATTATCATTATCATTATCATTATCATTATCATTATCATTATCATTATCATTATCATTATCATTATCATTATCATTATCATTATCATTATCATTATCATTATCATTATCATTATCATTATCATTATCATTATCATTATCATTATCATTATCATTATCATTATCATTATCATTATCATTATCATTATCATTATCATTATCATTATCATTATCATTATCATTATCATTATCATTATCATTATCATTATCATTATCATTATCATTATCATTATCATTATCATTATCATTATCATTATCATTATCATTATCATTATCATTATCATTATCATTATCATTATCATTATCATTATCATTATCATTATCATTATCATTATCATTATCATTATCATTATCATTATCATTATCATTATCATTATCATTGTTTGGTTATCCAACCAACAGAGCAGCAGCAGCCCAAATCTACAAATTAAACTCTTTTCAAATCATGTTGTTGCTCTGTGAAGCAAAAGCGCATCTAACGTAACTTCTCTTATTATTGTTTTGTTTTGCTAAAGCGCTCTCCTTGTAACTCTCTTGCTCTGTTAAACTCTTCTATTTTGCTTGTCCTTGGCCGTCAGCTCAAAGGGCAGCGCACGTCATTATCAGTTTTCGATTTCGTTGTGCTTGGCATCAGTTGTCGTTCTGATCGGCCGCAGCAATTATTCTTTCGCTTGTCGCAACAGCACGGATCAATTCGGATTCGCCTGCTTGTTTAAACCTTTACTTAATTAACAATTGTATATCGTTTTGAGCACTGCCAGTCAGCCTGCTTAATATTTGACTCAACCTAAATCGGCCCTGTGCGGCAAATAAACAAATCTACTCGTTCGAAAAAACACAATTCGGTGTAAAATTATTTGGACAAATTTATTGCAAATTTAATAGCTATTGAAAAAGCTCAATAGCTCAACATTTTGGTGACCCCGACGTGATATAAAACAATAAATAAATCAATTTATAATTGTTTAAACATTTGGAAATTTTCCATACAAATCGCGCGTCGTTTCGGGCGCAAATTGCATGCATACACACACACACAAGCTGATCAACCGTTGTGTCTTTGCTTGTGTGAAACCGTTGCATTTTCGTCTGTCCTCTTTGCGTTCGTTGCTTAGAACAGTTGGACATCAAGCACTTGGATTTTTCGTTGTCTGTGCTTTCTCTTGTTCGCTCAACTCGTGGGCCGGCAATCAAAGTGCGTTTGGTTGCTGCAAATCGGCAGTGACTACAAAACCGTGTTTTAAAATTGTGCGCGCATTTCAAACTGTCAAATCAAACTGTTGTGCGTGCAAAACTTTAAACAACTGTGACTCTGAAACTTTGGCTGAATTTCGTGCTTATCAAACTGTGAACTGTGTCGGGTTTGAGTGTCTCTTGATTAGAGCAGTGCATTTCAAACTATTCGCAAAGTTTGTCAGCTAATTATGCCAGACGAAATGGACACTGAAAACGCTGTTACGGTCGTACCTGTCGACCAGAATGCGGTGTTTTTTAAGCGCAAAGCCAAATCTATTGAAAGCCAAGTGCAGAAAATTAGTAAGGCAATCGGGAAAGATAAAATTGGCTCACTCAGTGAAGAGGAATTATCAGTGCGTTTGGAATCTCTTGAGAGCGCTTGGGAATCGTTTAATCAAGCTCATAACCGTTTGGAAGAATTGGATTTCGATGAGATCGGCAGTGAATTGAGGGAGAAATTTGATGAGATGACCGTTTCTTTAAAAACTCGCTTGCGTCGTGAAATAAATAAACGTCAAATCGCAGCGCCCTGTTCCTCTACAATGCGTAATGAACAGATCGGGGAGGCTCAAACTATCATTGTCCAGAACCGATCTCGTCTACCTGAGCTTAAACTGCCTGAATTTAGTGGTGGCTACACGAAGTATGCTGACTTCTTCCAAATGTTTTCCGCAATCATCGATAAGGATCTCGACTTATCTAATGTGGAAAGGCTGCAGCACTTGCGGTCATGTCTGAAGGGATCTGCGTTGGAGACAATTTCGTCGCTGGAGATCAGCAATGCTAACTATCCTATAGCCCTTGAATTGCTGAATAAACGGTTTAATAATAAACGTCTTATATTCCAGGCACACGTCACTGAGATTTTGGGTTTGGAGCGGGTCGATTCGCCATCAGCTGTAAAACTTCGAGCGCTGTCTGACACCATCAACGCCAATATTCGCGCATTGCAAAGCATGGGCAGTGTGGAGCAGATTGCTGGGTGCATCATCGTGCATAGTCTGCTGCAGAAGGTGGATAGCGTAACACAGACCAGATGGGAGGAGACAGCGGCCTTGGATGTCATACCTACTTGCGAACAATTCACAGCATTCTTGGAGCAGCGATGCCAAAAGTTGGAAAACGTGGAGCATGCTATGGCAACATATGCGCCTAGCCCTCAGGTGGGAAAAAGTAGCAAAGTTTCTAACAATTGTAGAAAATCTCTGGTCGCTACTAACTCTAAGACAAATGGCTGCGTGTTCTGTGACACTTCGGGCCACTTCATATACAATTGCTCTCGATTCGGCAACTTGTCGCCCCAGCTGCGCCTCCGAGAAGCCAAGAAGCTTTCCCTTTGTATCAATTGCATTAAAAGGGGGCATCAGATGAGAGCATGTAGTTCTGGATCGTGCCGATTGTGTGGTGTCAAGCATCACACCCTACTTCATTTTGACTCTCAGGCTGGGCGTTCTCATCCACAAACCATCTATCTGCTCCACCCAATGCGCAGGTGACCCAATCCTCATCATCATTCGTCGCCCAGAATCTCAGTCCTGACGTTGTGCTCTTGGCAACAGCTGTCATTAACGTAAGGAATCATTCTGGGACTTTGGTTCCATGTCGCGCCTTGCTCGACTCTGGATCGCAGGTGCACATCATTACCTCTCGGCTAGCTCATCAGCTACAACTTCGAAAAACCAAAGCGTCTGCCTCTATCTCTGGTTTAGGAGACTCAAGTTTCGTTTCTGAGGGCTATTCTGTCAACATCAACTTGCAATCACAAAATTCCGATTACTCCACTAGCATCGTTGCTCTAGTTGCTCCTTCTATTACTGAAAATCAGCCAAACTACTCAGTGGATATCGATCATTGGAATATACCCTCAAATATTAGGTTGGCGGATCCTGCATTCAACAGGTCCCAACAAATTGACATGCTCATCGGGGCAGGTCTCTTTTTCGATCTTCTCTGCGTTGGCCAGATTAAACTGAACCCTGGTCTACCTCTTCTTCACAAAACTCAACTTGGCTGGATTGTCACTGGAGGCGGTGCTCATTCGCGCAAAGCAGCTGCCTTAACCACTCAACTGTTACCATCCTCAGAAGCAGATTCAGACGCTAAGATTGATGAAATAGTTCGGCGGTTCTGGGAAGTAGAAAGTTGCTCTGAGTCGTCCAGCAAAACCACCAAGGAGGAGCTTGATTGTGAAGCCCATTTCATCGAAAACTTTTCTCGATTGTCTACTGGCGAATATTCGGTGCGGCTGCCTGCAAAACAAAGCGTAAGTCTACTTGGAGACTCCTACCAGCAGGCATACCGACGTTTTCTAAATTTGGAGCGCAAACTGGATCGCAACCCTCAAGTCAAAAATCAGTATGCGGCTTTTATAAAGGAGTATTTATCTTTGAACCACATGTCTCTCGTTGACTCAAATTCTTTAAGTCGTTGCCAATACTTTTTGCCTCATCATTGCGTGTTCAAGGAAGATAGTACAACAACTCAGCTTAGAGTGGTGTTCGATGGGTCTGCAGTTACAACATCTGGTTATTCGTTAAATGAGGTGTTAATGGCGGGGCCTACCATACAGCCCAAACTTTTCAACACCCTGGTGCAGTTTCGAACCTTTCTGATCGCTCTAACTGGAGATATTGGAAAAATGTGTAGGTGTGTAAGGATGGCAGAACCGGATAGCTATTTTCAGTGCATACTGTGGCGCGACTCTTCGTCTGAAGATGTGCAAGTATACAAACTCGACACTGTCACTTATGGCACGAAGCCAGCCTCGTTCTTAGCTATTCGGGCCATGCATCAGTTGGCGATGGATGAAAAGGAGACGTTTCCCATTGGAGCGGAAATACTTTTGCGTCATTTCTACGTAGACGATCTCATTTCGGGAGGCAACTCGGCCCAAGAAGTTCTCGAAATCAAGCGCCAAACGACAGAGCTCTTGAAAAAAGGAAATTTCAAGCTTCGAAAATGGTGCTCAAATGATGCCATCGTACTCCAGCAAATTCCGGAAGAGGACAAGGAGACTTTTCTAAAATTCGATGATGGGAGTGACATCACTAAAACTCTCGGTTTAGCCTGGGATCCATCCTCAGACAAGCTTCTATTCTCATTTTCATCGATGTACATGCCCAAAAAACCAACTAAAAGTTCTCTCGTCAATCGCTCGCTTCTATGATCCCCTTGGTCTTATTGGTCCCGTAATAGCTAAAGCCAAGATATTTTTGCAGAAGCTTTGGAGGGAAAAGCTAAATTGGGACGAAAGTCTACCTGAATCTCTGAACTCGACTTGGCTTACTTTGTGCGCTGATATTAGTCGTACGCCACAATTTCAAGTAAATCGCCTGGCCATCGTACCTCAAGGTGTTATAGAAGTCCATGGATTTTGCGATGCCAGCATTGACGCCTACGGTGGATGCATCTATGTTGTATCCATGTTAGAAGGGAAGCGTCAAGTGCATCTACTATGCGCTAAATCTCGTGTGGCTCCCCTGAAGACTCTCACGGTACCCAAATTGGAGCTTTGCGGTGCTGTAATACTGTCGACGCTGAATCGTGACATAGCTAAAATGAACCTATTCTCTTGCCCATTTTACTGTTGGTCAGACTCCGTCGTTGCTTTAGCTTGGATTCGTGATGAACCTTCTCGCTATCAAATATTCACTGCTAATAGAATTTCTTTAATCCAGGAGCTGACAAACAACATGGAATGGCGCCACGTTCCCACTGCCTTCAACCCTGCCGACGTTCTTTCTCGAGGAGCACTTCCCAGTGAAATTATGAAATCATCGCTTTGGATTCATGGTCCAGATTTCTTGGCTAAAGGAAAAAGGGATTGGCCATCGCCAAGTCTTGCCAAGCAACCGCTTCCTGAACTGCGAAAGAAGGTTCTCGTTGGAGTCACTGGATGCGTTGATCCTACCCTTGGCTGCAAATATGCTAATTCATTTGAGAAATTGAGAAGGGTCTTTGCCTATATTTACAAATTTCGACATCGCATCAGACATCCCAATCTCACAACTGATTGCTTGCGTATGGGCACTCAAATGCTTTTACGTTCCATCCAGATGGCTCACCTTGGGGATGATTATAGGATTCTGCAAGATGGTAAGCAGGTCAAATCATCCAGCTCGATGGCTTCTCTAACGACAGTCATCGATGAATTTGGACTCGTGCGTGTTGGTGGCCGTTTGAAGAACTCTACTTTGGACTTCAAGGCCCAGCACCCAATCATATTGCCTCGAAACCATCCAGTGACGAAGGCAATCATAATGTATTTTCACAAGCGCAACTTGCATGCTGGACCACGTTCACTCTTGGCGCAGATTCGGCTGGAATACTGGCCCATTGGGGGCCGCAAAGCCGTCGCAAGTGTTGCAAGCAAGTGCATTACTTGTTTTCGAGCTAAGCCAAGCTTGGCTGAAACCATCATGGCCGCCCTTCCCGAGGATCGTGTGTGCGGCTCTTACACGTTTATGGTCACAGGAGTGGATTTCTGTGGGCCATTCTACTTCAAGAGTGAAGTTCGAAGCCGGGCTCCCCAGAAGTGCTACGTGTGCATTTTTATCTGCTTCGCAACAAAGGCAGTGCATCTTGAGCTCGTTCAGGATTTATCCACAGCAGCTTTTCTGAATGCCTTGAAGAGGTTCGTGCTGACTCGTTGCAAGCCTGCTCGTATTTGGTCGGATAATGGGACCAACTTCGTGGGAGCCAGGAATGAGATGGCTGAACTCAAGCGACTCTTTCTAAGCGATGCCCATATCAATGCTGTTCAGGAGTTCTGCCTTGCTGACGACATCGAATGGCGATTCATCCCACCTCGGTCTCCACACTTCGGTGGACTTTGGGAGGCAGCAGTGAAGACAGCAAAACATCATTTCTATCGGTCGGTCGGACCATCTCTACTCCCTTTCGATGAACTGCGCACTCTAATCTGCCACATTGGGGCAATCATTAATTCAAGACCTCTTGTTCCAATTTCAGAGCATCCCGCAGATCTTGATGTGTTGACGCCAGCTCATTTCCTAAGCACCGTGCCCCTTATGTTGTTTCCTGAGCCTGACGTTACAAATCTCAACTTTAATAGGCTGGATCGCTGGCAGCGCATGGCGTACTACCAGCAGACTTTTTGGGCACGATGGCGTGAAGAATATTTGACGCTTCTTCAGCAGCGTTCGAAATGGCGAACACCTCAACCTGGGGTCTGCGTCAATGATGTCGTCCTGGTCAAGGACGAAAACTTGCCTCCTCTCAAATGGCCACTAGCTCGAGTGGTCGAGCTTATCGAAGGAGCTGACAAGGTGTCTCGGGTCGCTGTACTAAGGACTTCTACTGGAACTATCAAGAGAGCTGTGAGGAAGCTGTGCGTGCTGCCAAAGCAGGATGATGTTGAAAGCCCGTGTCTTCCAACGGGGGGAGTATGTTTGGTTATCCAACCAACAGAGCAGCAGCAGCCCAAATCTACAAATTAAACTCTTTTCAAATCATGTTGTTGCTCTGTGAAGCAAAAGCGCATCTAACGTAACTTCTCTTATTATTGTTTTGTTTTGCTAAAGCGCTCTCCTTGTAACTCTCTTGCTCTGTTAAACTCTTCTATTTTGCTTGTCCTTGGCCGTCAGCTCAAAGGGTAGCGCACGTCATTATCAGTTTTCGATTTCGTTGTGCTTGGCATCAGTTGTCGTTCTGATCGGCCGCAGCAATTATTCTTTCGCTTGTCGCAACAGCACGGATCAATTCGGATTCGCCTGCTTGTTTAAACCTTTACTTAATTAACAATTGTATATCGTTTTGAGCACTGCCAGTCAGCCTGCTTAATATTTGACTCAACCTAAATCGGCCCTGTGCGGCAAATAAACAAATCTACTCGTTCGAAAAAACACAATTCGGTGTAAAATTATTTGGACAAATTTATTGCAAATTTAATAGCTATTGAAAAAGCTCAATAGCTCAACAATCATTATCATTATCATTATCATTATCATTATCATTATCATTATCATTATCATTATCATTATCATTATCATTATCATTATCATTATCATTATCATTATCATTATCATTATCATTATCATTATCATTATCATTATCATTATCATTATCATTATCATTATCATTATCATTATCATTATCATTATCATTATCATTATCATTATCATTATCATTATCATTATCATTATCATTATCATTATCATTATCATTATCATTATCATTATCATTATCATTATCATTATCATTATCATTATCATTATCATTATCATTATCATTATCATTATCATTATCATTATCATTATCATTATCATTATCATTATCATTATCATTATCATTATCATTATCATTATCATTATCATTATCATTATCATTATCATTATCATTATCATTATCATTATCATTATCATTATCATTATCATTATCATTATCATTATCATTATCATTATCATTATCATTATCATTATCATTATCATTATCATTATCATTATCATTATCATTATCATTATCATTATCATTATCATTATCATTATCATTATCATTATCATTATCATTATCATTATCATTATCATTATCATTATCATTATCATTATCATTATCATTATCATTATCATTATCATTATCATTATCATTATCATTATCATTATCATTATCATTATCATTATCATTATCATTATCATTATCATTATCATTATCATTATCATTATCATTATCATTATCATTATCATTATCATTATCATTATCATTATCATTATCATTATCATTATCATTATCATTATCATTATCATTATCATTATCATTATCATTATCATTATCATTATCATTATCATTATCATTATCATTATCATTATCATTATCATTATCATTATCATTATCATTATCATTATCATTATCATTATCATTATCATTATCATTATCATTATCATTATCATTATCATTATCATTATCATTATCATTATCATTATCATTATCATTATCATTATCATTATCATTATCATTATCATTATCATTATCATTATCATTATCATTATCATTATCATTATCATTATCATTATCATTATCATTATCATTATCATTATCATTATCATTATCATTATCATTATCATTATCATTATCATTATCATTATCATTATCATTATCATTATCATTATCATTATCATTATCATTATCATTATCATTATCATTATCATTATCATTATCATTATCATTATCATTATCATTATCATATTATCATTATCATTATCATTATCATTATCATTATCATTATCATTATCATTATCATTATCATTATCATTATCATTATCATTATCATTATCATTATCATTATCATTATCATTATCATTATCATTATCATTATCATTATCATTATCATTATCATTATCATTATCATTATCATTATCATTATCATTATCATTATCATTATCATTATCATTATCATTATCATTATCATTATCATTATCATTATCATTATCATTATCATTATCATTATCATTATCATTATCATTATCATTATCATTATCATTATCATTATCATTATCATTATCATTATCATTATCATTATCATTATCATTATCATTATCATTATCATTATCATTATCATTATCATTATCATTATCATTATCATTATCATTATCATTATCATTATCATTATCATTATCATTATCATTATCATTATCATTATCATTATCATTATCATTATCATTATCATTATCATTATCATTATCATTATCATTATCATTATCATTATCATTATCATTATCATTATCATTATCATTATCATTATCATTATCATTATCATTATCATTATCATTATCATTATCATTATCATTATCATTATCATTATCATTATCATTATCATTATCATTATCATTATCATTATCATTATCATTATCATTATCATTATCATTATCATTATCATTATCATTATCATTATCATTATCATTATCATTATCATTATCATTATCATTATCATTATCATTATCATTATCATTATCATTATCATTATCATTATCATTATCATTATCATTATCATTATCATTATCATTATCATTATCATTATCATTATCATTATCATTATCATTATCATTATCATTATCATTATCATTATCATTATCATTATCATTATCATTATCATTATCATTATCATTATCATTATCATTATCATTATCATTATCATTATCATTATCATTATCATTATCATTATCATTATCATTATCATTATCATTATCATTATCATTATCATTATCATTATCATTATCATTATCATCATTATCATTATCATTATCATTATCATTATCATTACATATCATTATCATTATCATTATCATTATCATTATCATTATCATTATCATTCATTTTCCGAATTTGCTGCAGTGATTACTCAAAAACAAATGATCCGATCACTATTTTTAAAATGTTCTATATATAGTTCTCCGTACAATGACCTATCGGTTTTTGATTTGATCAAAAAATCGAATTTTGGCAGGCCAAAAACGACCAAAATTTTGGGTAAAATTCGACTTTTTTTTTAAAACGCCGCCATATTGTCAATTTTTGATTTTTTTTATCGTAGGTCATTGTACAGACAATATTATCTAGTTTAACGAGAATTTTTTTTTTTTCATTTCATCCGCGGAGAAGGCCGGAATCACTGCAGCAGTGAAGGACCTTTTTTTTCGCGCCGTTGGAGATCGACTATAACTTAAAAATATTTAATCTTTTTCTTCAAAAAATTTCACTGTATATTCTTGAAACATGCATAAATATATTCTTAAAATTTTGAAATAATTGATAAAGTAGTTTTTTTTAATAAAAATTCCCAAAAATCACCTTTTTTTAGGCCATTACACTAGGTGTGCCCCTTAAAATCCCTATATTCTACATGGTGATCAGTAATAGTGTTTTATATCAGTCTAATAGTGTTTTATAAGTGAACAAAATAAGTTCATGCTTGGAAAATACAGGAACTGAAATCTAATCATATAGTAAAATGTTGTCTGTGTTATTAACACAGAATACGTTCAATAACGTATCACGGGTAGATGTGTAATGCGTTGTAATTGAGGTGTTAACTGGTCTCAGATCAAGGGCTTCCATATTATCTTGCATATGATTTTGTCGCTGTTAAGGTCTCCAGTCAAAAAAACTTCAGTATAACCTAAAGAAACTGTAGATACTATATCCATTAAGTCTGTTTAGTCCGTGCTTTGGTGAGATCTTTATATACAGCCAATCAGTACCTTGGTGGCATTAATCTTATTGACCAGTTGAATAAATTACCATTCTAGTGCACTACCATTGGGTTGCTTACAGACTAATTTTGCGTCAAGTATTTTGTTTACTTAAATTGCAACTCCTCCAGCATGCCCTTCACGGTCTGAACGCAATAGATTAAGACTATCACACGAAATTAACGAATCACATACATTAGTTACGAACCAAGTCTCAGACACACAAATAACATCCACATCCGAATTGACAAATAGGTACTCTTTGCTCCTCTTTGCGCATTGAGATGACATATGCGGAGACCCGCTTTTTGTTTGCTAAGTACCCTAATCATTGTATGACTGCTCGCGTTGCTAGGATGCCTAACACCCATCATCATTAAAATATACAAACCATACAAATACACACAGAAGTATATTGTAGTATGCGCACTTATCGAATGCACACTTTACTCAGTGTTATGCATTAAAAACATATTGAAACACATTGTAGCACTTTGCTGCAATGTTTACAATATAGACAAATATTGATATTTTAGAAAAGTACACCCTAAGTATTGACTATTGGTTACAATAGGTAACAAGTTCCAGTAACCTATAAATTTTATTTAAGTCTAATTGATAATGCCTCAAAGTACTATTACTTAGCTTTTAAATAAACCATCTCAAACCATTTTTCACTTTTTTTTTGATCGAAGAAACACTAGTTTTAATAGTTGAGCTTGAAGCAGCAAAATTGTCAACCGCTCAGAGGTATGCTATGCAAAAACTGAACCCAAGGCTTGCCATTTTTTATGAATTCTAATGAAACAAGTAAGGGAGCTGTAGTCGAGTGCCCCGACTACAAAATTCCCTGTTCCCATGACTTCTTGTGTTTTCATACACATATACACACACTCACATATACACACACCCACTCTTACATACGCACACACGCACGCGCAAACGCGGTAACTGACAATGCAAGGCCCCCCTCTCTCCCACAAGCAAAATTGATTCGTATATAACGTCGGTGTTTTTTGTCCGATCTTATTGATCTTTCCAAATAGATAGATAATGGGCCTTACTTGATATATATAAAGTTTGGAAGGTCTATCTTAAAAATTGTGACTCTGACAGTTTTTTTGTAATTTTCTAAATCTGAAACAAACTCGATTTGAATCGGGTACACTCCTATCTACATGCAAAAATTTGTGGCTCTAGCTCTTATAGTCTCTGAGATCGACGCGTTAATACGGACAGACGGACGGACGGACAGATGGACAGGGCTAAATCGACTCGGCTGTTGATGCTGATCAAGAATATATATACTTTTTAGGGCCGCAACTGCTGTTACTTCTACCTGTTACATACTTTTGCACAATTTCATTATCCCCCTTTTCCCATTTTCAATGGGAACAGGGTATAAAAATTTCAAAAACACCCAATGCAGACTTATGGGCACTTCAAAATGAAGCAACTTTAAGCTCTAGTTACTATACATCTGCACCTGATGGACCATTTCCGAAAAGAGATTCGGGTTCAGCATCCGAAAATTATTTAAAATTCTTGAAAAACCCTTCAATATACTGAGAAAAGTCTAGTTTTGTTGCCAAGTGCTCGTTTTGGGTTCATGCCAAACAATATTAAATTTGGGACCATAGTGCGGTGCTGAAAGTTTGTTTGAAGCTGCTTTTTTCCATGCCATACAAAAAAGTGAATGCCTGCAGGCTGACATGATTCCTAAAAAAAGCAACCTTGTCAGAATGGGTAGCTCAGGGCAGCTAATGTTGGACAATTAACTCAGTGGACGAGTCAAATACACCAGAACAATAAGATGAGTAACGGCCATACAAGTGACTGGCAATGGAACATTTAAGCAACATGAAAATGTAGTTTTCCTACTCGTTTGACATTGATTTTTCACCCACAACGTTTAAGTGGCTTTTCTACATGCCGCGTTTTCTTTTCTCATTTGCACATGCGGCATGTAGCTTTTCTACAACCACGCTTAGGGCCCAGACCATTAAAAAAGACAAAAGCAAATGCTTCTCATAGTATTGTATTAACTCAAGCCTTGTGTTGCAAGGGAACGTGGGCGGAGGTTAGTGTAGGGAGGAATGGGATTAAGGGCCACAAAATGAAGGTCTTCCTTCTGAAAAACGTACAACTTTAACATTATTTCTTCACTTGCACAGAAAAAAAACAAGTAGAAAGTCGGTCAAGCCCGACTTTAACATACTCTGTTCCTGTGAAGGTCTGCCCATCAACTTCGCGACCAGTGCTGCCCATAATGGTTTGTTTTCCTATTAACTCGACAACCGTTCATCCGAACTTGCTTGCTTGAAAAAAAATTAAATTAAGAAGAAACTGACTTTTGAGGACAGTTAAGGTACTTTTTGCTTACATTGCGCTATTGATTTTTTGAAGATTGATTGTTATGTGTTTTGTCCGGAAGAACTCATTAATCTAAAAATGTATCCCTTATTTGACGTCTTAATTTAATGCTCAAATCTTCTGTTTATCTTAAAAATAGCCGATAGAACAACACAAATGACATTTGCAACAAAAGCACTTTTGGCTTGCGTAGTTGAACAATAAATGCTGTATTTTTTGTCACATTCTTTTTGTCCTTCATATTTATTCATCCTAAGAATTGATAAAAATTGGCGTCATAACTTAAAAATCTTAATATTTTACACAAATGTTGGCCTCTGTTCTTGGATGAAGATGAATACGGAATATTTCATCATTCCAATTTTCATATCAGACAAGATTTTTTAAATTTCATTGTGCTGCTTGATTGCATAAACCGGACTATAAACTATGATCTTTGTTCCGTAGAACTTAAAGTAAGTACAAACCTAAGATTCTATAACGATAACCTTGATTGTTCATTAGAGAAAGCATCATGCTACAAACCTGTCTTATTTGTATGCACTTACAGCCCAATACTTCACACACACTTTTGCTGTTACTCCGAATACGGCACCCAGTTTTTAAGTAAACTTGCCTCTTGTAGTTGTATTGGTGTTCAGGGTTATGCACTCATGCATTTCCTTTTGAAAAAAAGAAGAGAAAATTTTTTATGCGCTTCTTTGGTTTTACGCGCGGCTAATGTGATTTCCAGCGCATAAAAGCGATAAATCTATGAAACGTTTTCGTTTTCAGTTCCTCCGCCAATGTCTGCTCTAACGAGGCAGTTAAAAAGGCAGCATCGAAAGGCTGCCCATTAAATGCACATTTCTTGTTGGGCTACCAATTAGATTTTTGTTCGACATTTTTGGGCGAAACAATTTGAAACCGACAAAATGCATGGCTAACAAACGTTTGCATTTGTTTAGGCAAATAGAACTTCTACAAACAATTTGAATAGAAGAAAAAAATGGAAAATTGACAGCCGGCAGCACAAGTGTATGCCAAATAGGAAAAATGCATAGACACACGCATTAGATACTTAATTGATTTCAATAATGGCCAGACAACTTTATGGTATTTATATGTATGGCATATGTGCTAAACTCTGACTGTGTATAGAACAAAAATATAGAAGAAATTAGGAGAAAATCGTGAAAAAATATCAAACCACGATGAGCTTATACACTTTAGTTGAATGTTTTGGTTACACTTGATATGTATATCTAAAGAGATGGAAGAATGGTGATATACTGGAAATCTCTAGAGATTCTCGATTAATCGTTTGCAATTCCATTGAAAATTGCTTGATTTCAAGACGACTTTAATCAGATGACCAGAGTTAAGAGAATTGAAACTATCTGCTATGCTCGTCACTTCAAAAAAAGAGTCAACTGATTTCAGTTTGAAAAGACAAACTTTTGGGTAGCAAACTTCTTGGCTAAATAAATATACACTTTGCAAGTGTATAAAAAAATCGAACTGCCAATTGAAAATGTATTGAAAAAGCAATTAGCTGAGTGGTTTTGTGTAAAACGCACTGGGCGTGGCACTTTTCCACACAAAAATTGAACAAAAACATTTTCAATTTTATGAACAGAAACAACAACTATTTTGTGCAACGATAACCAAAAAACTTCTAAATATTATACCGACTAGGAAATTGTTTCCGATGTCGAGCAACAGAAAAGTTTTTCACAAAATAAACATGGATTAACAAATTTGTGGACAGAAATATACACGGTAACAAGCAACAGCTCAGTCACATATTTTGCAACAATTAGCAAAAATTGAACGGGATTTAAATTTTCGTTGGGATTTAGGATGCACCACGATGGACACGATGTCGGGACCTCGAAAGCCTGCACTCACTGACACCACCGTTCGGGCGTTTACCTCGGCTTCAAAGTCGTATTATTCATTGACGGTGCCAGTGCCGGCCAATGCTGTGAGCGAGAGAAAGAATTGTTTTCATTTGTTGCTCTTACTTTCCGATTTTTGGCACCCCGCACTTCCCTCGCCATCAAGCTCGAAGTCGAGAACGATTGTTTCTTGGATCCGAAAAAATTTCTTCTTAAAAAAACTAAGAAGAAAAATACTAAAACCAAAAAGAATTCGTTCTCGCCGATTTGTTCTTCATTTCTCTGGGAGTTTGGTCGTGCGGCGTCGAAGGCGATAGTGGGTACTAGATGGAAAGGAGGAGGCAAGGAGTAGTTGCAACACTGGACATACGAAATGCATGCAACAAGGAAAAGTGGAGCTAGATTCTTAGCGCGATGTCATGTTTTGGAGCCCCTGCATAACAGCTTCTCATTATCAAAAGTTACTTCAGTAATAGGGTGCTAAAATACGACACTAGTGTTTGCACGGAGTTCCGTACTTGGACAACTCTTATGGAATGCCATGTAAGATGGAGTACTACGACTACCTCTCCCACCAGGAGTCCAGGTGGTAGGATTTGCAGACGACGTGGCTGTGGTGGTTGTTGCAAAGGAGCTAGCTTAGGCAGAGACGCTATGCAACCACTCAATAAGGCAGATAGATGTCTCTTATCGATGGGCTAAGATCTGGCTGAGGCGGTGCTGATTAGCAGCAGAAAAAAGGTGGAGAATGCCCACATTAGGGTCGGCAATACCACTGTGAACTCTTAGAGGGCACTTAAGTACTTGGGTGTGATGCTAGACACGAGATAGATAGAGCACTATCGAGGCTAATGCTCAACAACCGAGGCCCAAGACAAAGATGGAGGATGCTTCTCACGATTGTTACTAGATCTACAATGCTCTATGCAGCGCCAGTCTGAAAGTATACCCTACACATCATGAGCTACAGACGTGGATTAGAGTCAACACACCGCCTGGGCGCGATTCGAATCTGTTGCGTGTTTCGAACCGTGTCTGATGATGCCGCGCTCTTCTTTGCTGGACTGGCGAATCTGGAACAGCAGGCTGCCGACATTTCCAAAGTATACACGGAAATACACGGCAAAGGTCTTATTTCGGCAATGAAGAGTGCCATCAGGACTTTAGGACAACTGCAGAGCCGGCTATAGAGAGATGGCAAAATCGCTGGGATCTGTCCAGTCCTGAAAATGTGTGTCGGCAGGAGGCATGGTCAGGTAAACTTTTAGCTGGCGCAGGTCCTAAGTGGCCACGGCAGTGACATATCCATATTAGTCTATAAATATGTTTCATGTTAATTATCATGATTGCAGCGCGCGAGTATGCCCCATATTTGTAAAACCATTGATTAAGCTTTAAGCATTGCCGATCCAGTTGTGGCTGGTTATTAATAGAATTATTGTAAACAACATCCCGTTAAAAGTAAGAAACCAAAGGCTGGCGCCAGACGATCTCCCGTTTGGAGTATTTTTCCACAACTTTAAGCTGCCTCTGCTGATATCCGATTAGCACTTCTTTTGCTCCTGCTAGTTAGTCTAAGTCTTACTGTCAATCGAGGCAGAACATTGATTATCTTAAATAAATTACGAACTGCAATTTTCAACCCACGATTTTATTGGGATGAACAACTAACTCATAGCCCAGAGTATCCATGGAATGATTACCCTGGTGCGAAAAGAAGACTAAAGACTCCGGATCTCCTACTGCAAAAGACGAATTCCTCCTGAGACGAATGCTCCAGAGTCACAGTTCATTTTTTAAGGTCCGATACTGCTAACCTTTCGGACTTGGCTTCAACTTCAAGCCAAGCCATAACAGGGGTTTGTGCGGATTACATGCTGTTTGCCTGCGGTAGATTCTCACGCGAAAGGGAGCAATTTTCCAAATCTGAAACAAACTCGACTTGGATCTGGTATACACCTACCTAGATGCAAAAATTTGTGGCTCTATCTCTTATAGTCTCTGATATAGACGCGTTCATACGGACAGACGGACGGACAGACAGACAGACATAGGGACTGACGGACATGGCCAAATCGACTCGGCTGTTGATGCTGATCAAGAATATATTTACTTTATAGGGTCACAAATGTTTCCTTCTACCTGATACTTTTTTACAACTTCATGATTCCCCTTTTCCCATTTTTTATGCTCGGTTGGTGCAAGCCGATAACAGCTTCGAGTGTTTCTCATATCGATAGCGATTTTTTTTTTTTAAATTAACCGTAACAATTAATGACTAGTTATGTGCAATCATTTTTTGGGCTCTTTTACTAGTGTGTTTATTGAGAGTATTAACTGTACTTGGCTGGATCATTTGGGCTTTCTGATAATGAATATAGAACGACGAATCAGAAAACATGAGAGAATAAAAAAAAGTGTTCTATAAAAAGTTTGCTAGTCTGTTTAGTTTATTACACTCATTTCGATGAGCAGAATGAGCACATCATGCATCGCGAGCTCTCTTTCACTGAATGCAAAGCTCAATGGAGGCCACACACTTGCAAAGCGGAATGACTGTCTTAGGCTGTCTTTTTGGTGATTTGCGCTCATGCTGCTTTTGGAATTCCCAAACAGTTTGGCCGGCACTGGCATGGAGCGGCTGCTCTTTGGATAGACATTTCAGTTTCGAAATCGCTGATGAGTGAGAATTTGGTCGCTCATGAAACGCGTCCGATCAACCTGAAGTCTCCTTTGTTGTCTTGTGTGCCTCTTTTTAAAGTTATGCCAATAATATAACAAGACCTCTAGCCAGTAAAAACTGCAAGTCAATTTTGTAAAGCTTCGAGATTAATTTCAATCTCATATGCAGTCCCGCGGTTCTGTAGGAAGTTTTCCTTATTTCAAGATGACATAGTAGTAACAAGTCTATTGAGACGGTAGGTTATCTCGTAAGTGTAAACAAGTTAGTAATTAGGCATTGTTAGGATTTCCGTCAACGGCCCTTAATATAGTTTGACAATTTGAATGGAAAAATACATTTCCCTGGAATGCCACAACCTCTGCCTGAAAGACACTACAAAGCACTGTGGGGAGAATCCCCAAATAATTCGTATAATTTAACTTTGTTTTTTTTGAAAACATTGAATATTGCAGGCCGGAATATGTAGAACGTAAAAATATAAACATTTTTTTGATAATGTTCAATATATTTGAGTTGTTTTGTTGGAGTAAAACCTAACCTTCAGCGTGTTTCGGCGTTATGTCTTCTTCTTCTTCTTTGGCAATCACAACCGTTTTACGGTCACGGCCGCTGCCACTAATGCCCGCCACTCGCTTCTGTCCCGAGCGACATTCCACCAGGAGGACACTCCCAGCTTCGCAATATCTCCCTGCACCTGGTCGCGCCATCTCCGCTTCGGCGGACCCTGCGGGGGAATGCCTCCCAACTCGATCGCATGCCGGTTGTACACACGCTTTGCTGGAGCGTTATCATCCATAACATGGGTAACATGGCCTATCCAGCGCAGCCGCTGTTGTTTTATGCGCTTGACTAGGTCAGTGTCCCCACAGAGCTCCTACAGTTCGCGATTCATTCGGATGCGAAATTCGCAGCCAACGTTTAGTGGTCCATAAGTCCTCCGAAGAACTCTTCTCTCGAAAACGCCAATTGCCGCCTCATCCTCTTTTGTCATTGTCCATGCTACTGCGCCGTATAGCAGGACTGGGATGATAAGCGACTTGTATAGCGCAATTTTCGTTTTCCGAGAGAGGGCTCAGCGCTTGAACTCCTTATTGAGCCCGTTATAACATCGGTTTGCAAGAGTAATTCTTCTTCGGGTTTTCCAGACTGGTGTTGTTGTCGCTGGTTATCGTCGTCCCGAGGTAGACAAATTCCTTAACAACCTTGAAGTTGTAGTCTCCCATTGCAACAGATTGTCCAAGCGTAGACTCACTGCGCGTTGATTGTAGGTACTTCGTCTTATCCTCATTTACCGCTAAACCCATAAGTTTTGACTGCTCCCCTATCTCTGAGAACGCCTGTCTTACCACAGATTCGCTTTTGCCGATGATATCAATATCATCGGCGTTATGTGGTATAGGTTAAAATAAAGTAAAAAGCGGGTTCGAAAGGATAATATTAATCCTGTATGCGGGGTTTTGCGGGTCTTGTAGTACTTTAAACTTATAGATGAGCTTAAATTGATGTATGGCCTATAATTAAGTAAGAATTTAGTTGTCAAAATCATTTAATATCCAAAAATCTGTTATATATTTTCATATTGACCACTATTTACTTAAAAAATAATAAAAACAAGCCCAATTCCCTTTCAAATTTTTGCTTTTTGTTCACTGCTCTGAAAACTTTTTAGTATGATCACGTATACGCAATGTTGCCATCTATAGGCGGTCGGGTCCTTTTTCACTAGAGAGACGTAGGGGATCAACTACTTTTCCTCTCCACCGAACTCTATTGTCTGCAGTTGCTTTAAATTCACATGAAGTTTTTCCAATTCAAGAATCCCTGTTGTTCTACCTGGTGAGCTTTCATTAGCTCGTCCACCCTGCACCAGAGTTTAACTGAGTTCGCTATATTTGTAGAAGTATTTAGTTAAAAATCTGACGATTTATCTGCTGGATAACGAGTTTTCGCTGTAGTGAAAATTTTATATATTTTCTAAAGTAAAGGTTTTTCCTTCTTGAGCTTTCCTAACTCGAACCTGCACATCTTTCCAATCATTCCTATTTAAAATGGAAAAAAACTTGTCCAAAGTTTGATAGTTTTCCCTCACTTTGAACTGAAACTTTGCTTACTAAGATCAATAGCTGAAATACAATGAAACCAATTTCAGCACAAACCAATTTTTCCATAATTGGTTTCACACACTGAATAATTTTCCAAACTCCAAGCCAAACGTTCTCCTCGTTGCAGTTTGGTACAACAAAATACAAACATTTATTATTTTTGTTGGCAGAGCTTTGGTAGAAAGCAAAGCAAGAGCATAGACAACTAATTAAACTGATGAGAGACAATGCCTCATGTAAAACAGTAACAACCGAGCACAACAAACACAACAAAATCGGCAAAGCTCCCCCCCAACTGTCGGCAGCTCCTGTCTGATGTTAGCAAACAGTGATTCTCCACCATGTATCTGTCTTGTTTTTTCTCTTTGTTGATGCTGTTGTTGTTGTAACAGCAGCACATTTAAACAATTGAACACACGCATGGTACATGGCAGCTGGCCCCAACGAAATGTTGTCATGGCATTTGCACAATTTCCCACAATGAAAAATAAATAGGTGCAGGATTCATTAGGATTACAAGAGAAGAGCAAGCATGTACATTTAGATATACTGCAATATAGATGTCTGTAGGTATATATATATGTATTTATATGGACAGTAGACGTGTGTCATTTTGAGTGATGCTCATCTAGGTTGAGATACTATTAAAACTGGTAGACTTGTTTCAGGGCTTAAGGCCTAGGGGCCATAACAAAAGGGCAAACGCTGGCTATTGGGAAGTACATGATTTTCAAATTCTAGCTACACAAACCGTTTGAACAGTTCATGCAAATGAGTTGCCAGATGGTTACTCTAGTGTGATGGAAGGCTTTCATTAATTGTTTTATCAGGTTTGACAAATTTCATCAGTTGTGAAATAAGGAAGAATATTAGATTAAAGAATTAAGAACAGAAGAAAGAATCAATTAATTTTGGCAATAAAATGATGAATTTTTTCAAGTTTTTGGTGGAAGTCATCTGAAATTCAAGCTCCAAATAAAGATTCTCCTTAAAATTGGAATTAATTAATTAAATTGAAAAACTTTTCAACACGTCGAACTATTCTCTTAAGGCGGTTTTGCTGCAGGCAAACATTTTTTTCGGTTTTTTTTTACATTTTTTTATGTTTGGATATTTGGGAATATCGTCCTAATTTTTGAATTTGAAATACTTTAAAAGAAATAAATTTTTAATGAGCCAAAGTGACCCGATTGGCCTAGCAACTGCAAACTTTAACCGCGTTCATCTCGAAACCACGTTCTTCGAGCTGCCGGCACTGATTGCGCCCGTAGTTGTGAGCCGATTTTAATGAAACAAAGTGCAATCGACGCAGGACTGTCACCAATATGGCCTCTATTTCAATCATAGTTTTGAATTTTTTTTTTTACACTAAACTACAAAAAAATTGCACAAATCTATTATCCATTTTTCTATGGCCGACATTTTGTAAAAAAAAATCGCAAAACTATGATTGAAATAGGGTCCCGAATCACATCTGTACTGAATCTAACGCAGTTTACTTTTTCCATTTCAGATGATCCGAAGTGGAGTTATCCGTGCCGCCAGCAGCATACTTTTTTTTGAAGGCCGACAACTTTTTGAACAGCTCTCGTACAAAGGAAAAACAATTTTTTTATTTAATTCAATATGTTCTTAATACAATAAAAAATACAGAAATTAAATAACTATTTCCGTTTTCTAATAAGATTTTTTATAATACAGGTCCAAAAACAGCCTTCCAAGCAGCAATTCTCCCTTAAGCTTTTCCCAAGACGGACAGAATGAGCTTTCTTTCTTAAGTCACTTGTAATTCCCAAATACTTATTCCGCGGACAGTTGATATAACCTAGAGTATGACATGAAAAATCTGCTGATGAGAGTACCTGGAAGACCTTGAAACAGTTCTGAATAGCCAGACATAAGCTTTACATATGAAATACTCGAATTCTTTGTGAATGTGTGTTGATAATTGAATTGTAAGCAACTACCTAGTAGTCGCAATTATTTTGGTGCTCGTTTTGAACACACTCGTTCTCGAGAACCATTGAACGCATTTGCTTCAACTTAATGGCTATTTGACAAGTGACATTTATGCTATATTGCTGCAACAAAAGTTTTTAGCGTCAGTGGTTTGCAATCTTGGAATGAGTCTCGCTCGACAAACGTGTAAATGGCCAGCAAAAATGCCGCTGCGAACAAAAGTGAAGTCTTTCGGATGTTACGCCAATTGAAAATCACCCAATACTTTGTGAATCATACCATGATGTTATTTGATGAAGTTATTCGATTGTGCGAACGTCGAAATCTACTGTGCAAGCAGAAAATCATGTCTCGTGAGATGAATATCAAAAAGGACAGCATGTCGCGGATCATTAAACGTGACTTAGGACTCAGAGCATACAAAAGACTCACTGGCTCTTGCTCAGAACAGCATTGCAACAAAGTTGCAAAACAAAATCGAAATCGCCAGTGCGCGAACAATGCAAACAGACGAATTCTGTTTACTGACGATAAAAATGTTCACCATAGAGGAATCGTTCATCAAACAGAACGACTTATTCCATGTCATTTGCAGTGTCATCAAACCAAGCGTTCAAACCCATTCCGAGAGTTCAGAGAGGTTATGTGATAATTTGGTCGCCTATGATGGGTTCACCAAGCTCAATGTTTGTGAAAAAGCACTCAAAACTCCGTCAAAAGTGTAACATTCCAACGATTTGGAAAAGATTGAGAAGCCTCTCAGCACGACATTATTTGCAAACAAGCCGTGGACCTTTCAAGCTCTCAAGGCAAAAATGACTCAAGCATGGCTAAAAAACTCTGTACCGAATTTCATTTTTACGGATGATTGGCCTGCTGGTAGCCCAGACCTGAATCCATTGGAATAAAAAACTGTGGTCCGTTCTCGAGGCTATGGCTTGGTCTTCCCGTCACCCAAATATTGAGACTTTAAAGCGCGCCCTTGTTCGAGCAATGGACAATTTCCCAATGCATGAGGTGCGCACTGCAATCGATGAGTGGTCAGAAAGACTTTGGCGTTGTTGGAAAGCACAAGGCGTTCATTTCGAATAAGTTCTTCTACGTCCATTCGTTTTCATTTTCTGACCAAACATCCGTGTACCAAAACAATTGCGAGTACTAGGTACTATGACAGAAAACAAATAAATAACCAGCCAAGTTCTTCTTTCATCCTCATTTCGAAAGAGCATACAACATTCTGTATAATAACTTTTGCGCACTTATTTCCAAATGGCTGTTGCCATTGCATTTGTAAATTTGTCAATTTTATTGCTATTGTTATGGGGGGTTGTGTTAGTTTTTTTTGTTTGTATATGCTAAATTTGGTTCTCTATAAATAGTTACATATTTGCATTTACAAATTCACATTTGACATTTCTGGCAATCAGTTGGCAAGCGGCATTTGTCAATCGGTAATGGAAATCAGAAAGTGGGAGAAATGTGTAATAATTAATGTTTTGTCTATGCTACATATAAATTTTTTCCAAAAGAATGTCACATAATATTTATATTTGTGAAGTTGTCCTTTGCTCTTCCTTCTTAATGTTTACCTTCAAATTTTTGGCATATTTTACGCAGCTTCGCCTCCTAATTACGATGTGTAGCTTTTGCCACTGCCTCTCGACTTTGACAAAATAAACAGCATCTCGCAAATGTGTGCACAACAAAAGCAACAACAGAAACAACATGCAAAAATTTCGGCACTCACAATGTTGAGCAAATAACATTTCGAAATTCCTGCGTTTTTGTTTGGTCTAGAAGGGGTGAGGAGGGAAGGGTGTCATGTGCTGCCAAAATATTTAGCTAATTTATAAAGTGCAGTATAAATTGCAGTGTCATATGACCAGTTTAGTAGGAGTAGCCCAATCAACAAAGGCAAAAGTGCAGGACAAACAACATGAAAAGTGCCGAGGGCGCAATCCGAGTAAGTAATGCCATTTGCACTTAACATCAAACACGCATGGATAGACATTGAGACTTAGGCCCGTTTTCTCATGTTCCAGTTTTCAGGTGGATCTTACGCATTTGCATAGCTTATGCTCAAAATGAGCTGTGCGAATACACCAAGTCGACCTAGATTTGCAAAAACAGGAACATGAGAAAACGCCCCTAAGACGCCATAATAAAGCACATAACAGACACTTGACTTGACATGAGAAAAAAAAACTAAAGCACGACACTGCACGAACTGAACACGAAACCTAATAAGTATGCCTTTTTGAAATAATCTAACACTGAGCTTTTCGATTTATAGAGTCTTGTAAAGTAGCCAAGAATAAAAACGTTTTCGAATTGTTCACGCTTATGGCCCCGACGGACTGACTACGTAAGTTATTCAGCATACGCCATCACATATTGCGTCAACATGGAACGTATGCCTAGTGTGACCAGAACTAACAAAAAAATGACGATGCTGCATCGCGTTGTCAGTTTCATGACATTTTTAAATTAGCTGGTGGAGGGTCACGCTGCTGAATCAGGTGTGTTTTGTTTTGATGACAAGTGATTAACGCTTATGCTTCTGCCATGATAGCAATAGCTCTCCCGCAAAGCCTTTAAACTAGTTCGGAAATCAGCAACTGCCACATATTGGTAGAAATTTGAATCAATTTATCAAAAGTGTTCATGTATGTTACAGATCTTCTTTTTGAACAAGCTTGGGCACTTCACTCTAAATGTCCAAATGTTTGTGGTGGGATAAATCCCAAGTGGCATCCCGGTCTCAGCGCCAAAATCAGCGCAACCTTGTCTTCATGCGAAAACATTTCCAATCGGCTATTTCGTTTTGATTTTTCTGCCATTGTTCTATTTTAGTTAAGTCCAGCTGATCGATGGCATACATGTAGAGTAACAGCGCGCAACAATATTGCACCAGCAGAGCAACGCAAAATAAGGCCCACAGCATATTAACATTGAGTCCACGTATGAGATGTTAAGCTCTGTTTAGCGCTGTTAATCGCAAAAGAACGTTTTGACTCCAACGGGGGTTAACGTAAAGGAAATCGTTACGCCTGCTTCTACTTCTCTCAATTTTTTAAACTTTTGAAACTTCTCGTTACGTTGTCAGTCCATCTGGGCCTTTAGCCACAAATGTGAATGTATGCGGGAATATGTGTTGGCACTTCGCACCATAGTAAGCAACAAATAGAATGGCGCATCTTTTCTACTTATGACGACAGAGACTTACAAAAGCGACAATACTGTGCGGCTTATCATCTAAACAAGGCTGCAGTCAGGTTCTGAACCGCACCCCGGGAAACCGCTTCTGTTCGGGTTTACGGGTCCATCGAAATACTCCCAGAATCAAGCAGAGCCTGGACCCGAACTATACCCTCTGTCTGGAGAATGGTTTGGTTCGCAATAAAAACCTAAGTTTCTTTTTCCCGATCTTATAAAACTATTACAATATCGGAATCGGAGCAAAATCATATCCATCGCAGCTTTTTAGGTCTTTGACACGGTGACAGGGAATAGTTTCAAAGATAGCTATAACGAATGCGATATTGATAATCGTTTTTATTTGCTTCGCAAACTGGACGATTCCTTCTGAACAAAGCTATGACTTGTATTTATACAATGTCTCGAGAATTCTTGAACCAAACTTCAAACCATAACTTTAGTCTCCATAAGCAAACCAATCATAAGATTTTTCAACGAGTTCGAACCCACATCCGCACATCCATATTCCTGGCGCGAGGATCCCCATAGGATACAGCAGGCTTCCTAGCTACTATTTCATCTTCGTCTTCATCAAAATCCAAGTCGAGTTTCATTACATCATCTATGGAGGAAAAACACATTTGCTTCTCACTGTACTCCCGGTTCAAGTCGCCTGGTACTGCACCCGAGTCCGACACAGCACACTGGGACAGAACTGAAAACTGACCGGCAGAAATTCGAAAAATCGAGCTTGTAATCCAAGAGCACTGATTGGCTTTAACAGTGGCCAATTATCCCCCGAACTCGGAAATGTTTTAATGTTTTAATGTTTCATAAACGGTATCTTACAGGAAAGGAGCCCAATGTGGAGCATTGTTGCAATACCTGTACGGAGGCTAATTTTATACTATTTTAGGCAGATGCGTGCTATGTGCCGACAATGTTTCTGGTTTCTGGTAACCTAAAACGCCAGCCTCTCCGCAGAAATCTCCTCCGTTGCAACGACGGCACTTGCTTTTGCTCGTGATCTTTAGAGTATATTTATGCCCTTTGATTTTGCTACCAACCACGAAAAGCATAGCCCCATATCGCGATTTGTCGACGGAAAGGTAGTGAAATCACTCCCAAATGAGGCAATTTTCTTATTATTGTAGGTGGCTACTGTGGTTTTAGTTATCCACGCTCATTTATTCGATATACTGTCGGTTGGTTAGCCTGCATAGAACTAACTCACATATGTACATTAGGGCGCGTATTTTTGGTTGTCAAAATTCAGGTCATACTGGCGCCCCTTATTCGCTAGTTTATGATGTATATTTACCGAGAAAAGAGAAAAAAGTACAAAAACTTATGTTTTAGTGGACGCGACGGGGTTCCAAAGTTTTTGATATTACTCATACGCAGTGTTGCCTTTCAACTTTATATATTTGTGTAGTTGGCGTTGATCTCTAACAAAATGTTTTCGTACTTTTAAAAGGTTACTCTGATTCAAACTAATGTTTGCAAAGCATAAGGGACGATTGCAAAAAAAAATGATTTACACTAAAAAAGTTAGAGGAAAAACTTACTCTTAAGACTTTGGTTTGAGACATGTTTCATAACACTAAAAGGTACATTCGAGCATACATTTTAAGAAATGGATGCAAAGTAGACCATAAACTAAGACAAAAAATAATTTGGAGAACTTCGTGGAGGACTAACATGTGTCGCTGTTCTCGTACTAAACACGAAAGTCGGCATCTTAGCGCAGTCGACTGTCGAGCTTATGACAAAATTGGGAAATTTTGCTTAACAAAATCGAATATCTTGTCAAAGTTTCAAAAGTGACACCCATGTAGGACAGATCTTATAGTTGGAAATTCGATGTTGGTTTCGGGGCGAATACTTAATTTTTGGCCTCGTCGCGCCCATTAAAACCGATAAAATTTTATCTATAATACAAAAGGAACCTTTCTAGGGGGCGCCGTTACTAAATTTAAATTTTGACCTTAAAAAGCGCACCCTACATTTACAATCAAAGGTGCATGACGTTGCCAGCTAGTTAGGTTAACATTGCACGTTGCCAGATTAGTAACTACTTACAAACTACTTACATACTCCTTACATACAACATTGGCTGTTTAACGCTGTTTTGGAAGTTGGTCATTTTCCAAGCTCTTGGAAACGTGCCTTCGTAATCATGGTACCGAAAAAGGGACAAGGACCCACATAATGTGGACTCTTATCGCCCTATTTGCCTCCCCTCCTACCTTCTCTAAGATTTTTGAGCGACTTCTTCTAGCAAGGCTTTTGACTATTGACTCTTTTGAGTCAGCGCTCCCAGATCACCAGTTTGGATTTCGCAGCAGTCGCACTGTGTAGAACAGTGTAGAACAGGCTCACAGAGTAGTTAATCGGCAGTATTTTTAGACGTATGCCAAGTCTTCGATAGAGTCTGGCATGAGGGTTTGAAGTATAAACTGAAGGCGATACTCCCGGAGTGTCTGTGGAGACTTATTGATTCGTTTTCTTGCTCACTTGGAGAAAAATTCTTAGACCATTTGCCGGCTCTGAGTAATCTCAAGCAATATCAGTATATGACCACTCCTGGCACATGGTTCTCATGAAAGTACTGAAATAAGCTAAGCTGCTAGTGATATTTTCATCATAGCTGTCCAACATTTGGGCCAGCTCCTCCTGCACTAAAGCCCTTCCCTTATGCGCTTAAAATCCTTCTCGGTGAAGGGATACGAACTGAGGGCCTTCAGATTGAACATCAGATTTCTTTAGTTTCCGCATCAGGAGTTGTCTCTTGACCGCATTCTTGTGAGCAATAGCGCTTTGGGCACTTTGGCTTGCGGGATCTTGTCCTCCTCCTTCGCTAGGAGCGTTGCCCCGTGCTAAAGGTTTGTAGCTTTGCTACTAAATTCAGGAACTAAGACCCACAAACGAGAATTAATTGGAAAATGCAAATAATATTGGAAGTTCCACAATCGCTTACAAGTAGTTTTGGTTTGTGCAACAGTGAGTGAACATTAATAGGTTGCACACTGTGCAATGCACTGCAAAATGTCCAAGTAAAGATGTTCCTTAAATTAATCTTTTTTGTTCAGTGATTCATGGGTCAGTGACTGATAACTCAGCTGTTCTGGTTGATCAGTTGCTTATTGTTAAGTGACTCCTGATAAATGAGTTCATTAGTTGTCTTTGGACTAAATTAAAATACTAGTCAGTGACTGTTCGCGCGATTGTTCTATATTGTTCACTGACTCTTTAAAATGATTTGATTAAAAATATGGCCATATTAAGAACCGAAAAAACTATATCGCATAGGGACCTGCTTACCGATGAAACCTAGATAAACATTATCAAGCGAGTTGTGAACAATTCCTGAACAACTAAACCACTGAACAATCGAGCGTCTGTAAAGCTGATCGTATCAGCACTAACACTTAAACATTTAAATGTTTAGAGGTCAGAGCATACTTATTAAGAAAACTATTTTCTGGTGAGTATACGTAAAATCCATAAAAAATGCATTACAATTTAATTTATGTACGCCTGATTAAATTAGCAGCAGCTTAGCTAATTCTGCGGAACAAAATCAAATTCAATTCGTTCTGAATAAATCTGTATATAAGCAGAAAACAATTCAATGCAGCCATTGTTTCTAGAAGCGCCTTCACCATGGCCAACAACTGGTTCCGTCTGGTATTCCTAATTAGTAGTTTCTCGTTGGGATTTGCTGCAGATCCCTTTTTTCATAAAATCACCGGACAAGTTCTCTCAGGAACCACCAAAAACGTTGTAATTTCACCCTTTTCCATTCGTGAAGCATTGGCCCAACTTTATTTGGGTGCAGGAGGTGAAACAGAGCGGGAGCTAAAAGTTGGCTTAGGATTCAGCGGACAGAGCAAACAAGAGGATTTGTCAAGCAATCGCTTTACTGGACGCTATGCCTTAGATGTTGCCAATCGGGTGTACGTGAAAAGGAACTTCCCCATATTACCCAAGTACCAAAAACTCTCTCAGCAATACTTTAATGCAAGCGCTGAATATGCCGACTTCCAGGGATCAGCAAGGGAGATCATTAACCAATGGGTATCCGAAAAAACGCGATATAAGATCAATGATATAATCCCCGAAGGGGCATTCAACAGTGACACGAGATTTGTTCTGATTAATGCCATTTACTTTCATGCTACATGGTTGCATCAGTTTCCACAAAAGAATACTAGAAAGTCTAAATTTCATCTTCTGGATCCAAACGGAGGAAGATCAGGCTTCGTTCAGGTTGATATGATGAATGCAGAAGATAGACTGAGGTATCGTTTTGATTCTAGGGCAGATGCCCATATGGTCATTTTACCCTACGCTGAAACCAACCTAAATATGCTACTAGTGGTGCCCAAAGAGATAAATGGCATTAAGAAAGTAGAGCAAAATCTACAGTCTCTAAACTGGGAAGAGAACATGTCTGAGCCATTAGTGAACCTGTACTTACCCAGATTCAAAATCGAGTTCGACCAAGACTTGGTGTCCGTTTTAAAAAATCTTGGCCTTAGGCAAATATTTGGTAATGGAAATTTCGAAGAGCTCACCTCATCCACCGAACCGTTGGCAGTTGACAGTGTGCTGCACAAGGCCATGATTGAGGTGAACGAGACAGGAACTACTGCATCAGCTGTGACAGGTTTGAAATCAAATTTCGGATATTTAATGAAATCATATGATTTTTGTTTGTCTTTCCAGTTGTTAAGGCCGTACTTTTCAATTCAGGGTTTTCAAACTCAATCAAAGTCGAAGCCAATCGTCCGTTCATGTTTGCAGTTGTTGATAGTAAGACGGCTTACTTCATTGGACGAGTTAATAAATTTTAGTTAAATTTTAAATATTATCTTTTGATCCAGTTTAAGAAAGATTTTATTTTTGAACCGGAACAGAAAGCATACTTTGGTTCCCCTGTTGTGTCCAATCTTTATTTTACACAAGCCACCTTTAAATGCATATGCATTTAGTTGTTCCTCCTCTTATACGCCCGGCGAGTATGCTTTATCTCCAGTCTAAGAAGCAGGCTCATTGCACGCTCAGCGGATCACAAGATGTCCCCAACCAAAAATCAATGGCATTGCCTATGATCTCTGAGTTCCACTTAGTGACTTCATTTTTAGTTTTATAAACCATTTTAACTTAACACTCTAACGCAGTCCAATGACACTCCCACAATACACATAAAAATAATCACTTGAAGCATTCTAAATATTTCTTAAAATTTTCGTTCATTACATTTTTGACATGTGCGGACGTACATCTTGGCAGCAGTAACTTAAATTAATTTCTGGCAGAAGGAGCGTTTGGCAAAACAACATTATGACAATTAAATTAAGAAATCTAAAAAAAAATGATTAAAAAAATAAGGAAAATGGTTATAATAATATTTAATAATATTCAATAGACTAGGAAACAATGGGTGCATTTAGCAGATAAATCCGATTTACGATTACGGATTTACGATTTGCGATTGCTGATGATTCTCTGCTGAATGGTATTTTATAACATTCAGTGGCTTTTCTACATTTTATAAAAAAAACAACCCTTAAACAAATTAACTTCAATATTTACGGAAAATTAATATGCAATTTTATGTGAATGTTTGCACAAAGGTAGTCTGACCCTGCAATCGCTTACCAATCTTACTTTTAGTTCGATTGCTTTTCAACAATCATTGGTTGCGTTCACCAGCATAAATCGATGACCAAAAATCGACTAATTTTGTTAGATTGTGCTGGTGAACGGGCGAGATGTGCAATCATGATTTCTAATTTTCGTGATTATGTTAGATGTAAGTAAGTAAGTAAAATCGGCTTGTCAAGATGACACAGTCCCAAAGGGGCCAAAGCCGAGCCTCTCTCAATCTCTTGGCTTGTGCGCTTCTAATTTTAGCACAAGAGAAAGGGACCTACAGTTTAACGCCGAATCCGAACGGCAGTTTTTGAGAAGCTTTTCATGGCTAATTACTGCAATGCTGGCGCCAACAGCAAGAGGTAAATAAAACAACTTTTCATTAGATGTTTCGAGGCGGGATCGAACCCACAACCTCATGCACAGCGGTCGCGCACTCTAGCCGCTGAGCCACCCAGGCTAAATCCATCAAAGTATTTCTTTGTTAAATTTATTTGATTTGTGATTGTTATCGATAGCAAACAGCTGACTGCAATAAACAAAGAGTTACTTTTGTGAAATATAAAACAAAATTAACATGGAAACGTGTTTGTTTTTATTAAATGCATTATCAGAGGGCATGGTTTCGCAAGTAGTTCACGGAAATTCGTGCAAGGCTCTGAAAGCCCTGCTGGTTGCGTAGGAGGAGCACTGCTCAGCTCGATTCATTGACATATTTGCGAGTCAGCCAGACAGAATGCACAACGCTCGGGTGGTCAAGACAAGCCCCTTATTTGCTAAACTTTCTAAAGAAGCAGAACTATTTATTTTGAAAGAAAGACATTTAACTGGTGACCCAGCCCAGCTTTTAGTATTTATTTACTTACGCCATATAGGGACAATGGGCATTAGAGTGTTTCTTAAATCAGATACAATACCAAATTCTCCGCCATAAGAGCAGTGATCGAACGAGCTTTTGGTCTATTAAGAGGAAAATTTCGCCGTCTTAAATATCTGGATGTGAGCTCGCCCACTTTGGGCAACTACGTTATCATGGCTTTTTGCATGTTACACAACTTCATTCTGTTGGAAAGTGATGAGAGTGAAATAAAGGACTGGACAGGAGTCGAAGAAATAGAGGACGAACAAGAGCCACCTTCAGAAAGAACAAGTGCGAGAATTCCACCAGAGGCTTCCCAAAAACGAGACTCTATTAAAAATATGCTTTAAAATATACAGATTAATGCAAATAAAATAAGTGTTTGAAATACTTGGACTTATTGGACTTAGAGCTATTTAATTTTACTGTTAGTTCTTTCATTCTTCATTGCGAGCCAGCTGAATCTCATTGCTCTGAGCCTGTATTTTGTTGCTCTCCTTTAATTTAGCTCGCACCTAACGCAGCTCTTTAGTGCGGGCACAGTCGGCTTCAATGGCCTGCTTCTTTTGGTGATACAGATCTCTCTGGTTCTGCTCGTCGCTTGCGCCTTCCTGTGCTCGTGCTCAGCATCTTATCCAAATCGGTTGGGAGAGAGCTTTCCTCCTAGGCTATCATGGAGCTGCAAGAAAGCCCCTCAGTTGATTCTTCAAGACTGGCCGAGGCTATCATGAAGCTGCAAAAAGGCCCCTTTGTTGATTGTTCAAGCCTGGCCGCACGGAACTCCTCAAAGGAGAGCATCTGCAAAGCGTTCTCGTCTTCGCTCACAAGTGTGGCCAATGTGGGACAGCCAGAGATAGCCAAGTCGCCAAGTCCATATCGGCGAAATGCTCCCACGATGTCGCTCCTTCACCAGTGCTCCTATTCTTTTTTTTTATGTTGTCGTACGTCACTTTTATGTTCCGAATCTTCGGAATCTTCCATTTGTTGTTATATTATTAAATTGACTTACATTTGGTGTCCATTTCGCTAAGATGCCAAAATCACTTGTCAAAGTAATACAGCTTCCTAGCCGCCACTTAAGAATGCCGATAACTTTGACGCCGTACTTTTTATCGACGGCGTTATTGATGACAGTTATATTTAAACTGTTTTTTTTTATTTGCAGTCAAAAATTCAAAACGTCCGCAAAAAAAAAATATCGATAGGTTTGTACTATCAAAAACCGTTCACCAGCAGCCAAACACTTTTTTTGTGATTGTTGATTTATGTTAGATGATTGGTGTGTGCTGGTGAACACGCCCATTATTGTTAAGTATACCAATCGCGATCGGCAATCACTTCATTCAGTAGGTAAAATCGGCAATCACAAATCACAAATCGTTAATCGCATTTATCTGCTGAATGCGCCCAATAACTCATAACACACACAATAGCTTTTAGCCGACTGAAAATGTAATTTTTGTTTTTTTTTTATATAAATATTCTTTATAATTGGTTAATAATATATTGATTGAATTACAGAGTATAGAGCCGTGCTGCAAGTACATTACTACTTCATTAACGTTTGCTTAAGGAGCTGTATGACATACGCATCACCAACCTATATACCTACCACTCAATAGTACATTGGGTCGTAAAGCATCTGCATTACAACAGCGCATACGATTCAAAAATTGTGTGTCGTTTAGTGGCCGGCTCATCAACACCGTCGATTACAATTCTAACATCAGTATGTGCAGATGTAATGGAGCTCCGAAAGCTTTCGGTTATCGCCCACTTTTTCGATTACTGGTAATGAGGTTTCGAAAGCAGGCAGTCCACAAAGCGGTCATGCTAATGTAAATGTAGTCTAGGTTGTAATTGATTCAGTCTTTCCCACAGCCTACAAAGTGTTAAGGAGGTGCTCCATTCCGTATTGTAAATTTGCTTCACAGAGTAGTCAATCATATTCTCGATGCCTTTGAAAAAAGAAATACTGTTCGGTAGTATTTATAGATGTACCCCAAGCCTTCGATAGAGTCTGGCATGAGGGTTTGATTAATAAACTGAAGCCGATACTCCCGGAGTGTCTGTGGAGACTTATTGATTCGTTTTTGACGAACAGAGCTATCTCTGTTGAAGTGCGTGAAGCGCGATCCTTGTTACGTCCTATTCGAGCAGGTGTCCCGCAAGGAAGTGTTCTTGGCCCTGTTTTGAACACAGTTTATACTGCTGATCAAGATATCCAAGGTCTCACGATGGAATATAGGTGTTAATGCGGAGAAGACGCAGCATGTTACTTTTACACTTCGTAGGGGCAATACTTCTCGACTCACTTTGGATGGAACTCGAATTGCCCATAAGAACACCATAACATATCTAGGAGTTACACTGTAGAGGAGGCTCACTTGGTGACCCTCAGCACCGACCATTGCGTTTGTTTGTTAAAACTCCTCGATCAAATTCTTTGACCATTTTCCGGCTCTGAGTAATCTCAAGCAATATCAGTATATGACCACTCCTGGCACATGGTTCTCATCAAAGCACTGAAATAAGCCAAGCTGCTAGTCATATTTTCATCAAAGCTGTTCAACATTTGGGCCAGCTCCTCGGTGAAGGGATACTCACAGAGCCATCAGATTGAACCATTTCTTTAGTTTGCGCATCTGGAGTTGCAAACGAGAATTAATTGGAAAATGCAAATAATGTTGGAAGTTCCACAATCGCTTACAATAATAGGTTGCACACTGTGCAATGCACAGCAAAATGTCCAAGTAAAGAAATTCCTTAAATTGATCTTTTTTGTTCAGTGATTCATGGAACAGTGACTGATAACTCAGCTGTTCTGGTTGATCAGTTGCTTATTGTTAAGTGACTCCTGATAAGTGAGTTCATAAGTTGTCTTTGGACTAAATTAAAATACTTTCTACTCAGTAACAGTTCACGCGATTGTTGTATATTGTTCACTGACTCTTTGAGATGCTTTGATTAAAAATATGGCGATATTAAGAACCGAAAAAAAACTATTTAGCATAGGGACCTGCTTACCGATGAAACCTAGCTAAACATTACCAAGCGAGTTGTGAACAATTCCCGAACAACTAAACCACTGAACAACCGAGCGTCTGTAAAGCTGATCGCATTAGCACTAACACTTATATATTTAAGTGTTTAGAGGTCAGAGCATACTTATTAAGAAAACTATTTTCCAGTGAGTATACGTAAAATCCATAAAAAACGCATTTCAATTTAATTTATGTACGCCTGATTAAATTAGCAGCAGCTTAGCAAATTCTGCGGAACAAAATCAAATTGAATTCGTTCTGAATAAATCTGTATATAAACAGAGAACATTTCAGTGCAGCCATTGTTTCTAGAAGTGCCTTCACCATGGCCAACATCTGGTTCCGTCTCGTATTCCTAATTAGTAGTGTCTCTTTGGGGCTTGCTGCAGATCCCTTTTTTCATAAAATCACCGGACAAGTTCTCTCAGGAACCACCAAAAACGTTGTAATTTCACCCTTTTCCATTCGTGAAGCATTGGCCCAACTTTATTTGGGTGCTGGAGGTGAAACTGAGCGAGAGCTAAAAGTTGGCTTAGGATTCAGCGGACAGAGCAAACAAGAGGATTTGTCAAACAATCGCTTTACTGGACGCTATGCCTTAGAAGTTGCCAATCGGGTGTACGTGAAAAGGAACTTCCCCATATTACCCAAGTACCAAAAACTCTCTAAGCAATACTTTAATGCAAGCGCTGAATATGCCGACTTCCAGGGATCAGCAAGGGAGATCATTAACCAATGGGTATCCGAAAAAACGGGATATATGATCAATGATATCATCCCCGAAGGTGCATTCAACAGTGACACGAGATTTGTTCTGATTAATGCCATTTACTTCCATGCCAAATGGTTGTATCAGTTTCCACAAAAGAATACTAGAAAGTCTAAATTTCATCTTCTGGATCCAAACGGAGGAAGAGCAGGCTTCGTTCAGGTTGATATGATGTATGCAGAAGATAAAATGAGGTATCGGTTTGATTCTAGGGCAGATGCCCATCTGGTCCTTTTACCCTATGCCGAAACCAACCTAAATATGCTACTAGTGGTGCCCAGAGAGATAAATGGCATTAAGAGAGTAGAGCAAAATCTACAGTCTCTAAACTGGGAAGAGAACATGTTTGAGTTAGTGAACCTGTACTTACCCAGATTCAAAATCGAGTTCGACCAAGACTTGGTGTCCGTTTTAAAAAATCTTGGCCTTAGGCAAATATTTGGTATGGGAAATTTCGAAGAGCTCACCTCATCCACCGAACCGTTGGCAGTTGACAAAGTGCTGCACAAGGCCATGATTGAGGTGAACGAGACTGGAACTACTGCAGCAGCTGCGACAGGTTTGAAATCCAATTTCGGATATTTAATGAAATCTTGTGATTTTTGATTGTCTTTCCAGGTATTGTGGCCGTAGCGACTTCAGCTCGATTGACTCCATCGTTTCCAATCAAAGTCGAAGCCAATCGACCGTTCATGTTTGCAGTTGTTGATAGTAAGACGGTTTATTTCATTGGACGAGTGAATAAATTTTAATTAAATTTTAGTCCGGGTTGAAACCGGAAAAATAAAAATCTTTTGATCCAGTAAAAGAAAGATTTTGTTTTAGAACCGGAACAGAAAGCATTAGAGCTCGTTGGTTGGTCTTGGCTCATTTTAAACACTGTGAGACTTCACTGCCAACGTATCTGCTTACATTGCCGCTAAAGCCTATTATTGTGCTAGTTTAACTATTATAGTCTATTAAAGTGGCGGCTCCTCACGCCTTCCTTTGTCTTACTTTGGTTCTCCTGTTGATTCCCCTATTTTACACTAGCCACGCTTAAATGCATATGCATTTAGTTGTCCCTCCTCTTTAAGCCCGGCGAGTATGCTTCATCTCCAGTCTAAGAAGCAGGCTACCACTACGACTTAGGCCTCGCCTTAATGTGGATCCCGGCTTATTCTAATCATCTGATGCAATAATTTTAGGTAACCAAAACAGTATGTCTTAGTTGTGTAGTTCTGTTTAATCAGATAAAAAAAAGCAAACTGCTTCTTCCTCCTTCAGCGCATCACAAGATGCCCCCATCCAAAAATCAATAGCATTGCCTATGATCTCTGAGTTCCACTTAGTGACTTCATTTTTAGTTTTATAAACCATTTTAACTTAACACTCTAACGCAGTCCAATAACACATTCAAAGCATTCCATTATTGTTTAACAATGTTCTGACTTTCTTTAAAGTACTTATTAAAGTTTAGACAAAGGTAACGGAAAAGCGCGTAATGATCGTAGTTCGTCAGGCAAGGCAGAAGGTAAATTGTATAAAAATTTCTAAACAGATGTCCGATTTCGACCAAATTGAATGGAATCGTGGAAAAGCATAACAAAACCAAAAAGTTTTTCTCACTAGATCTTCTTTTTCGACCGATCATTCATTCTGCAGCTAAATGCTATAGTTATCCGATTTTGCAAAACTTTGTGGAATTGTGTAAAACTATATAAAATAAATATATGCCAACGTAAGGGACGTTTCCATAGAAAACAAAAAAGTTTTTCTCACTAGAGCTTGATTTTCGACCGATCGTTCCTATGACAGCTATATGCTATAGTCATCCGATTTTGTCCAAACTTTGTAGAATTGTGTAAAAGCATATAAATCAAATATAAACCAATTTTTCTAACTAAGACTACTTTTCTGGCGATACTATATAGGTATATAGCTATACTATATAGATGTCAGATTTCGACCAAATTTGGTGGAATCTTGGAGAAGCAAAGTTAACTAAGAAATACAAAGTTAAGAGGCGTTTCCATTGAAAGCAAACAAATTTTTCTTACTTAAACTAGTTTTTCGACCAATCGTTCCTATGACAGCTATATGCTATAGTCATCCAATCCGGCCGGTTCCGAAAAATATGCAGCGTATTTGTACCAAAATACTTCGTGCAAAGAGTGGTGAGGATCGTTTTAAAACTGACGGAGGAGATAGCATAGAAACAGACGGAAAACTGACGGAGGAGATAGCATAGAAACAGACGGACAGACGAACGGACAGAGCTAAATCAACTCAGCTCGTCATGCTGATCAAGAATATATATTCTTTATCCGCACAATAGAACATTTTAAAATTCAGCTAATGCAAGAATTGAAGCCACACCACCTACCACAACGGCTAACTTATAGTGAATGGGCGCTGGCAAAGTTGAATGAAGATCGACCTTTTTATCGGAAAATTGTATTCAGCGACGAAGCTCATTTTTATACTTTTGCAGAGGGTATTATAAAATTGTGCGGATGTTTGTAACGCATTGAAGGAAGCATCTCCGACCACATAGAGTATATATATTATTGATCAGCATGACGAGCTGAGTTGACTTAGCCCTGTCCGTCCGTCTGCCTGTTTCCAAGCTATCTCCTCCGTCAGTTTTAAAGCTATCCTCACCAAACTTTGCACAAAGTCTTCTGGTGCATATTCGCTGCACATTTGTCGGAACCGGCCGGATCGGATGACTGTAGCATATAGCTGTCATAGGAACGATCGGTCAAAAAACTAGTTTAAGTGAGAAAAACTTTTTTGTTTTTAATGGAAACGCCTCCGAAGTACGTATTTCTTAGTTTACTATCCTTTCCCATGATTTCACTAAGTTTGGTCGACATCGGATGACTATAGCATATAGCTGCCATAGGAACGATCGGTCGAAAAACTAGTTCGAGTAAGGAAAATTTTTTTTTTAATGAAAACGTCCTTTTTATAGGCATATTTTTATTTTATATACTTTACCACATTTCTACAAAGTTTTAGCAAAATCGGATGACTATAGCATATAACTGCAGTATGTATGATCGGTCGAAAAAGAAGTTGAAGTGAGAAAAACTTTTTGTCTTAAATGACATCGCCTCCAAATTTCGCAATTTACAGTGTATTATGCTTTTTCATGATTTCACCAAACTTAATAGAAATCAGACATCTTTATAGTATAGATCCCATAGAAAAGTAATAACCAAAAAGTAGTCTTAGAAAAACTTTTTTGTTTTCAATGGAAGCTGCAAGGGTATACAAAACTTCGGCCGAGCCGAAGTTAACTTTCCCCTATTTTTGTTCAGTGATTCATGGGTCAGTGACTGATAACTCAGCTGTTCTGGTTGATCAGTTGCTTATTGTTAAGTGACTCCTGATAAGTGAGTTCTTCAGTTGTCTTTGGACAAAATTAAAATACTTTCTACTCAGTAACAGTTCACGCGATTGTTGTATATTGATCACTGACTCTGAAATTCTTTGATTAAAAATATGGCGATATTAAGAACCGAAAAAAACTATTTAGCATAGGGACCTGCTTACCGATGAATCCTAGCTAAACATTATCAAGCGAGTTGTGAACAATTCCCGAACAACTAAACCACTGAACAATCGAGCGTCTGTAAAGCTGATCGTATCAACACTAACACTAAAACATTTAAAGTTAAGAGGTCAGAGCATACTTATTAAGAAAACTATTTTCCAGTGACTATACGTAAAATCCATAAAAAATGCATTACAATTTAATTTATGTACGCCTGATTAAATTAGCAGCAGCTTAGCAAATTCTGCGGAACAAAATCAAATTGAATTCGTTCTGAATAAATCTGTATATAAGCAGAAAACATTTCAATGCAGCCATTGTTTCTAGAAGCGCCTTCACCATGGCCAACATCTGGTTCCGTCTCGTATTCCTAATTAGTAGTGTCTCGTTGGGATTTGCTGCAGATCCCTTTTTTCATAAAATCACCGGACAAGTTCTCTCAGGAACCACCAAAAACGTTGTAATTTCACCCTTTTCCATTCGTGAAGCATTGGCCCAACTTTATTTGGGTGCTGGAGGTGAAACTGAGCGAGAGCTAAAAGTTGGCTTAGGATTCAGCGGACAGAGCAAACAAGAGGATTTGTCAAGCAATCGCTTTACTGGACGCAATGCCTTAAAAGTTGCCAATCGGCTGTACTTGGAAAGGAACTTCCCCATATTACCCAAGTACCAAACACTCTCTAAGCAATACTTTAATGCAAGCGCTGAATATGCCGACTTCCAGGGATCAGCAAGGGAGATCATTAACCAATGGGTATCCGAAAAAACGGGATATATGATCAATGATATCATCCCCCGAGGGGCATTCAACAGTGACACCAGATTTGTTCTGATTAATGCCATTTACTTTCATGCCAAATGGTTGTATCAGTTTCCACAAAAGAATACTAGAAAGTCTAAATTTCATCTTCTGGATCCAAACGGAGAAAGATCAGGCTTCGTTCAGGTTGATATGATGAATGCAAGAGATAGACTGAGGTATCGTTTTGACTCTAGGGCAGATGCCCATCTGGTCCTTTTACCCTATGCCAAAACCAACCTACAAATGCTTCTAGTGGTACCCAAAGAGATAAATGGCATTAAGAGAGTAGAGCAAAATCTACAGTCTCTAAACTGGGAAGAGAACATGTTTGAGTTAGTGAACCTGTACTTACCCAGATTCAAAATCGAGTTCGACCAAGACTTGGTGTCCGTTTTAAAAAATCTTGGCTTTAGGCAAATATTTGGTAGTGGAAATTTCGAAGAGCTCACCTCATCCCCCGAACCGTTGGCAGTTGACAGTGTGCTGCACAAGGCCATGATTGAGGTGAACGAGACAGGAACTACTGGAGCAGCTGCGACAGGTTTGAAATCCAATTTCGGATATTTAATGAAATCTTGTGATTTTTGATTGTCTTTCCAGTTATTATTGGGGCCGTAGCGACTTCCCGTCAATTCCAATCATCGTTTCCAATCAAAGTCGAAGCCAATCGGCCGTTCATGTTTGCAGTTGTTGATAGTAAGACGGTTTACTTCATTGGACGAGTAAATAAATTTTAATTAAATTTTAATCCGGGTTGAAACCGGAAAAATAAATATCTTTTGATCCAGTATAAGAAACATTTTGTTTTTGAACCGGAATAGAAAGCATTAGAGCTCGTTGGTTGGTCTTGGCTCATGGTCAACACTGTGAGACTTCACTGCCAACGTATCTTTTTATATTGCTGCTAAAGCCTATTATTGTGCTAATTTTACTATTATAGTCTATTACAGTGGCGGCTCCTCAGGCTGCCGTTCTGCCCACGTCTTCCTTTGTCTTACTTTGGTTCCCCTGTTGTGTCCAATCTTTATTTTACACCAGCCACCTTTACATGCATATGCATTCAGTTGTTCCTCCTCTTATACGCCCGGCGAGTAAGCTTTATCTCTAGTCTAAGAAGTAGGCTACCACTCCGAAGCAGGCTACCACTAAGACCCAAACAAAGTTTGGGGTCATCGGCATACATTAGTACATACTAATGGGATAAAACATGCGGGATATCATTTATAACAAGTAAGGGAGCTGTAGTCGAGTGCCGAGAATAGATAGATGTTAGTCCTTACTTGATATAGATAAAATCCTCGAGGGTCTAACTTTAAAATTGTTTCTCTGACAGTTTTTTGCGCTTTAAGGGGAAAGGTTGAGGAATTTTTCAAATCTGAAACAAACTCAATTTGAATCTGGTGTACACCTACTTACAAGCAAACATACAAACATGTCTCTGAGATCGACGCGCTCATACGGACTGACGGACGTATAGACGGGCGTACATGGCTAAGTCGACTCGGCTGTTGATGCTGATCAAGAATATACATACTTTATTGGGTCGCAAATGCTTTCTTCTATGCGTTACAAACATCCGGACAATTTTAATAAGCCCCCTTCAAGGGTGTTAAAAGATTAAATAATCAGGGCCCCAGATGACTACCTTAGGGAACCCCAGATAAAACCCTAATGGAGCTGGATAAAACTAGATTGAAACAAACTTGTTGAGATCGATTGCTTAAATACGCCTTGATCCAGTTGAGAAGGATTGGAGGGAAGCCGAGCAAACCCCACTTTTATGTACTAACATAGATACAAACTCACAGCATGAGAGAAAGAATAGAAAGCAAGAACTCGTTCTAAAGAGAGGATAAAAAAGAAAAAGAGAGAAAAGGATAGAGAAAAAGAGAGAGAGAGAGAAAGGGAGCAAACAGGCTAACATTTCCTATGCTACTAAGATGGGTTTGAAGTTCGCTTCAGCTCCCACCCAAACTGTGATTTTCCGATAGCGATTATTTTGTTTGCAATATCTCGAAAACGGCTTACACTGCCTTATTTAACCCATATTTAAAACGAGAGCGTAAGTTAAAGTCGGTCCTGCCCGACTTCGATATACTCGTTACTCAGGGGAATTAACGTTTTTTAGCTTTCGTTGTGTTAGTCAACAGAGCATTAACATTAATGTGAACATTTCAACATTATGTAAGCAAACAGCACATGCGGCGCCAAAAAGTATGCAACGTTTTTTAAACCTTGTATAACTTTGCCATTTATTATCCGATCTTTATGAAAACTTCAGAGATTGTATATATTCGGCATGTGCCGAAATGTTGCAGTGTTGTGTATGTACACATTCAAAAGTCCCGCCTGACGTCGAAGAAAAATGCCAAAAGGCATAACGCGTCCGCGTGGCGCCAAAAGCCTCATAACGCGTCAGTGTGGGACTAAAGAAATCCCACACGGGAATTTGGCGACGCTGACGCTGCCGCAAAACCTGGATTAGTGAGTCACACGCAGCGGGTAAGATCACACCTTCGCGGATCAAGGAAATAAAAATAAATTGAGAAAGACTCTGGTAGTGCATAGAGAACAGAGGAGGTGAGAAAGAAAAAAAAGGAAAATAAGATAGCGGTGCAGTGAGACCTTTTTGTTGTGTTCTAAATTTTGTCCTTTTTTTTAGTTAAGACCCTTTACTTCCCTTCCTATCAGAGACGAGGATCACTTCCCTCTCTAAGCCCAGCACCCAAATAGCCTAAGGCGTGGATCACTTCCCGCCTTGGTAACCTTTATCCTCCTTTTCATTCTGTCCTTGGAGGCGTGGATTACTTCCCGCTCCGAATCCCTTGCCCCCCTCCCTCTGAGCTTACCTTGGAGCCGCGGATCACTTCCCGCTCTAGTACCTCTGTCCTTTCTTTCCGTACCTACCTTGGAGTCGTGGATCATTTCCCGCTCCAGGTTTCCACCCCTTCCTATAGACGCCCTCCTTGGAAACGTGGATTACTTCCCGTTCCAGTCACCCCACCCCTCTCTGTGTCCTTCTTGGGATCGTGGATCATTTCCCGCCCAACCCTAGCAGGTAATTGCTCCCAGGCGTGGATCCATTCCCGCTTGGAGTATTCCCCCCTTTCCTTCCTTCCTTTCTACCCTTTCGAGAGACGAGGATTCTTTCCCGCTCTCACTAGTTTCTCTCTTCACGCCCTACGTTCAGACGAGGATACCTTCCCTCTTCTGTTAAATTACTTGGTAACTCATATCCCAAGAGCATTAACCCTCAGGTGTCTCAGACATTTCTTACAAATTTTTTGTAAGTGGACTCTAGGCACAACTGAGATTTGTACCCCGGCCTAGGAGCTTCCTTACAGTAGCTACAAGTTTCATAAAATGTTAACTTGTGTGCGCCTGATTAAATTAGTAGTAGCTTACAGCATTCATCGGAACGAATTCAATTTGATTTGCATTTAATCAAATTGGACTTGTTGTGAAGAACTCCGCATATAAAGCAAATGACATTCCAGTGCAGCCATTGCTTATAGTAGATGCTTCGCCATGACTAAGATCTGGTTTCGTCTCGTTTTCATAATTAGTAGTGTCTCGCTGGGGTTTGCTACAAATCCCTTCTTTCTTAAAATCGCCGAAGAAGTCCTGTCGACTACCAACAACAACGTTATAATTTCACCCTTTTCCATTCGTGAAGGATTGGCCCTACTTTATTTAGGTGCAGGAGGCGAAACTGAGCGTGAGCTAAAAGTTGGCTTACGATTCAGGGGTCAGAGCAAAACAGATGATTTGTCAAGCAATCGGTTCGCTGGAGGATCTGCCTTAAGAGTTGCCAACCGGGTGTACTTAGACAAGAAATACTCTATAGTACCCAAATACCAAATACTTTCTCAACAATACTTTAATGCAAGCGCTGAATATGCAGACTTCCAGGGATCAGCAAGGGAGGAAATTAACCAATGGGTATCCCAAATGACGGAACATAAAATCAATGATGTGATTCCCGAAGATGCTTTCGACGAAGACACCAGCTTAGTTGTGGTTAATGCCATTTACTTCCATGGTAAATGGTTGCATCAGTTTGAAAAAAAATATACCACAAAGTCTGAATTTCATCTACTGAATGAAAACGGAGCAAAAGCAGGCAGTGTTCAGGTTGACATGATGCATGCAATAAGAAAGCTTAAGTACCGGTTTGATTCTAGGGCAGATGCCCATCTGGTCCTTTTACCCTATGTCGAAACCCACCTACATATGCTACTAGTGGTGCCCAAAGAGATAAATGGCATTAAGAGAGTAGAGCAAAATCTACGGTTTCTAAACTGGGAAGAGAACATGTTTGAGTTAGTGAACCTGTACTTGCCTAGATTCAAAATCGAGTTCGACATAGTCTTGGTGGACGCTTTAATTGATGTTGGCTTTAGGCATATATTTATGGATGGAAATTTCACAGAGCTCACCTCACAGTCGATGGTAGTTGATGATGTGTTGCACAAGGCCATGATTGAGGTGGACGAGGAAGGAACCACCGCAGCAGCTACCACAGGTTTGAGAGCAAAATTTCTAAAAATAAAATTTCAACTATTGATTTCTGAATATTCTTTCAGCTATTAAAGCCATGGCGATTTCTGCAAGAAATGATCATATCGCAATCAATGTCGAAGCCAATCATCCATTCATGTTTGCAATTGTTGATCTTGAGACAGTTTACTTTATTGGACGAGTCAATGATCTTTAATTACAATTAAAACCGGGTTGGATCGGAAAAAATTAACTTATTATAAAAAAATATTAGCCTTCAAATTATTAGACTCATATCATAACTATTCTTAAGATCTTCCATAAATCTAATTTTCTAATTTTTGCAGAGATCGGCAATGTGAGCAGAAAAGCAGTGAGTGGCAACTGAGATGTTATTCCTGAGCTTCCGAGAGCTTAAATCGACTGTCGACGATGCATCAATCAGATTCGGAAAATAGAGATCTTAAATAGCATTGTGTAACCCATTGCCGACCCATTACCTCAAGTACAATTAAGTTGGACTTGGTAAGCAGATTTTAGAAATAGTATTTTTTGAAGAGGAATCAAAAAAAAGCGTTTGAAAAGAAGATACATTTAACAGTTTCTTGAATGCTTAATAAATTCAATTGGGTAAGCCGTATGTCAGCTAAAGCTGAGTTCACACAGGCAAATAATTTGGAAAAATTTTGGTACACATTTGACTAAGAATAAGAAATGAGAGTTCATTTTTATTATCGCAAGCGAGCTCACAAGCGAGCCAGCATGTGACCATTTTGCGTGATTACGAAATAATATCGAGTTTGGGACCGCATTGTAAAAATATTGAAAAAATATAAACAATGTTAAAAAACTCAAAAATAAAAAACAACATAAAAAAAAAACAAGAAAAAAAGGTTTTAATTTAATGACTTGAGTGGGATTCGAACCCATGACCTCGCCGTTACTAGGCGAGTTTCTTGCCATTCGACCACCAGTGCGTGTTGATTTCATTGTTCACAGTCATTTCGCCAGTGTCACGCGTGACCCGATTGTATCGGTGAGCGTTAAGATGTCAGTCATTCGTGTAGAGTGCCGCGGTCCTAAGTTTTAAGTCCCAGACATGGTGAGTCGGCGGGACGGGTGGCGACTTACTACGGGCTCACAAACATTTAATTGTTTTTTTATTTTAAATCAAAAACGTATCACAGCAAATATTTTAAATGACTCGCAAGTAATATCAAAAAAGTCTCGCAAAAGATACCGCTTGCGACTACTGTAAATGATACTTTCACTGCCACAAACTAAACGACACATGAATCATTTTACTATCATTTCCCGACCCGAATGCGAGAGTTTTGCCGGGTTAACTAACGGAATTTTCTCGCTTGCGTTATCGTTTGCGCTTGGTTCAGTGTTCCCCAGCCATGCCCCGGGGGGCCGAACACACTCGACGATTCAAGCCGAATGCGTGCCGAAGCAAAGCATCGAAGTGTGTTAGAGAGAGACAGAGAGAGACAGAGTGCCTCTCTTCTTGGGGAACCCTGGTTTGGTTTGCTGAGGAGCGTCATACATACAAACAGCCTACTACACGCACAAAACAAAAAAAAAGACAAAAACACTTATCGCTGACACTTATTAGTGAGCGCTTGCTCAAAACAGTTGCTGTCGGAGGTTGTCGGATGAACGACCCGTTTGTTTTGCTCAACCGAACACACGTAACAGAAAACTCATCACGTGCGAGAAAAAGTGTTCCGCTCAGTGGGAGACAGTTTGTGCTGCCTTTGTTTCTGTTTTTCACTGAGGTGGGTCGCATTGAAAATATGGTTAACATTTTTTTGCGAGCTATGATAATAATAGCCCGACCTAAGCCGTTAGTTTTTTTCTTTTAAAGACTTAAATTTACAATAGATTTTTTTCTTTTTGGAAAATTTTTACATTTATATATTTCTATTACACAATACAATAATAACAAAGATAGTTGCTTTGATTCATAACAATCCACCCTAGCAGATACTACCCGCAGCTGCCCCGCTCGTCACGAGATACCACGCCGTTCTCCCCTAGGATTCAGTTGTTATGTCTCAAGGTTGACACTATTTAAAAATCTCCAATGAACTCCTGTCTATATTTGTACGCCTCCCTCAGATAAGAGATTAGAGAGGGCCTGTTGGTATTGCATATATTGCATATGTGTCTTTGCATATGTGTCTCTAAAGTATTTTCTTTCAAATAGGCTAAAACTGACTCCCAATCAATAGTTGTTCGACTATAATTTTTGGGAGCCGTGAAGAGTCCATCAGCATAGCTTTGCTAATATAGTTAAAGTGCAGCTACAGGGTGTATTGGTACATTGTATGTAGTCCTGTTTCTATTTATATGGCGTAATTTGGAGTATTTAGGTGCAGGTAAAAGATCTTTTTAATGTAGAAGCGAAGCAATCGCTCTAAATCTTCGAATCTGCTAAATCCCCAGACTGGGGCCGCATAACACAAAATTGTCCTGGATGTGGCTAAAAACAGCTTATATTTGGTGCTGTTGTTAACTTTCTTCTTCCCAAGAAGATGCTTCCAAGTGCTATTAATAGCAACTTTAGCGTCTGTCAATTTCTGTGCCAAATGTTTCTTAAATGACATATTGGAAGTCAGTAACACGCCTAGTTATTTGTACTCCTTTACTGTTTCTAGCAAAACAAAACTCTGGCCATATTAGAGTAAATTATTTGTAAACAAAACCATTGCTTTAGTTTATTTGCCTGGGTGTGCTTAGCTCAAGTTTAACACCATATTGCGAGGTATTTTTGTAAGGTTAGGTTTAGATCAATTGCTTCCCGGGCTAGGGACAATAAATTGTCTCTTCACTTAGGCCAAGATAGGCCCATTGCGATAACTTATATATTCCCTATTTAAGCCAGGGGTAGATACGGAATCTCTGTCTCAGATAGTTCCGAGAGGTTGAGTAGAAAGGGGTGACCAAGTGTTTTGATTCTAATTCTACTAAGTGCTGGGCAGTGGCATTTAAGATGCAGTAATGTTTCCTCCTCATCCTCACACTTGCAGCTTTTACAGAAGTCATTGTGGGCGACTCCTAAGCGTGATGCATGTCTACCGATAAGGCAGTGACCCGTTAGGGCTCTGACCAGAAGTAAGACTTTGGCGTAAAAGGCTACTGGTACGTTTTAGGTCGAACGTGGGCCACGTGACCCTAGATAGCTACAGCGCAAACAGGAAGGTTGTTCCATCGTTCAGTAGCTCGGCGCCAGGTTTCATTTCTTGTGATTAGTTTAAATGAGACCAAGGGCATCCCTATCGTGCTCTTCTTCGGGTAGAGCTGGATGGTAGTGCCCTGTCTAGCCAGCCTATCGGCTGACTCGTTACCCTCAATGTTGCGATGACCAGGCACCCAGATAAAGAGCGATTTCAGTTAAGGATCTACGGCACTCCGTGAGCGTTGTGGCATAATTGGTGTGAGAGTCCAGCGCCCTTAGAGCTGCTTGACTGTCTGAGTAAATGTATACATTCCTTTCTTCTACCATGAGTGTGCTAAGGTAATTCCCACCCGACAATTTCTCGTATGTATCCGGACCTACGAGAATTACGATAGTTTCTCTTATAATCGAAATCCGTTTTTCTTAAGAGATGCGGGTTTCAATCGGACATAAGCTATTTTTTCTCTATTTGTGACAGCAGCAAAGAAGAGAAGCAAAGGAAAAAGAAAAATGTACAGAAAGTCAGAGGCAAAACACTCGTCTTTACCTAAAAGTATGCAAAAAAACGATGCACTCGTCATTACCTAAAAACAAGAAAATAATTTCCTAAATTTTAGGAAAACAAAAAAACGTATTTGAGACCCCAGAGCATTGTAAAAAATATGGGAAAAATATAGAAAATTTTAAAAACAACAAAACTAAAAAACAAAAAAAAAAAAAAGAGAAAGTCAAAATAATTTTAATTTCAATGCCTTGAATAGGATTCGAACCCACGACCTCGCGGCTGCACGGCAAATGTCTTGCCATTCTACCACCGGTCTTGATTGCATTCTTTACTGTCATTTCGCCACCGTCTCGCGCGACACTGTTGTATCGGTGAGCGTTAAGATGTCCGTCGTTCGTGTAAGAGTGCCGAGGTCCTGAGTTCGAGTCCCAGTAAGGGTAAGTAAAAAAAGAAATAATAATAAAAAAAATTGTATTTAAAAATTATCACAGCAAAAGTATGAGGGGAAAGGAGGTGGTGGGGGCTTCTTGGTTTGTGGGGGGTGTGTGGGGGGAGCAGCAGCAACTTTTTTTCAACTTTCGCGAAACTAAACGTTTGCAACACGTTTTCGGATCCGTTCTCGACACTTTCTCGATAGCGAAAACGTATTGGAAACGGATTAGTTTTCGATCCGTTTTCGCTATCGAGAAAGTGTCGAGAACGGATCCGAAAACGGATATCGAGAACTTATGCTTTGCTGCCACAAACTGAGCGACAGGTAATACTTTTTCGGACCGAGAACGGAACACATTCTCGATAGTTTTGTGAGAGAAACCTTCGCGAAAATGTCGAAAACGGATCCGTTCTCGATACCGGTTGTCGGGTGGGTTGGCGGCCTCCTAGATGGCCACCATTTTCTGCTTGGTACACGCTGCAATGATCAGGGAGTCCGAATGATACTTCCATATCTTGGTCGGTGGAGAAAACTCACCCTCCTAATTTGTTATCGAGCTTAGATCTACCCGTATAGATGTTAATTGCACTATCTCTGCTATGTGGGAAGTTATCCTAGTCGTGTCTACTGGGGAAATTGACGTCATAGAGTTTCTGAAAGGACATCCTGGGTATACAGTAATCTGTGAAGGCGGGAACCGCGGTTTGTTGGTTGAGTATGGTTGAGTGTCCCAAGTTGCCCAAAATCCAGGCTCCAGAATCTCTTAATTTTAAGGCAGTGATGTTCGCTATCTACTTAGACATTAAGTCTAAAGGAAGAAGATACTATACAAAATGGTTTTAAGCACCTTCGTTCGGGGTGGTTCGAAGAGCGCCACTCATGCATAATTTAGCACTTCTCTGTACTTTCTGTAAGGTGTTCAGGATTGATTGTTTCCCTCGTGCTGGCCACCATTCTAAAACACCGTAGAGCAGTATGGCACGTACTATAGCTGTGTATAGCCAATGAACAATTGCAGGGGAAGACCCCATTTTCGGCCTATCGCCTGCTTACATGAAAAGTTGGCAATGTTTGCCTAGTTAGTTTCCTGTCCAGAACTACGCCTAGGTAATTGTCATTGTTTTTAAACTCCAGACTTATATTGTTTAGTCTAGGACGGATAAGGTCCGAAACTTTGTATCTCCGTGTGAAGAGGACTAGTTTTGTAATTTTGTAACTTCAAGCATAAAATTTGGATTGTGTCAAATGGTTGAGATGAGAGAGTTGTGTCGATTGCAACTGCCATCACTTAGAAAGGATGGATTAAATGATAGAAATTCTAAAAAAAATTCCTCTCATTCAAAAAGTTTCTGACTTATCGGACACCCCTCGTGCCCCTTATTGCCCCCCTTGAGCTGGACAAAGTATAACATAAGCGTCACTCATTTTCCACTTAAAATATTATGTACACTTCCACATAATATCCTTTGCCGGTAGTGCGGCATATCGTTCGATTCCGTGTATATTGCATAACGGCAAACATAATTCATTTTAAAAATCGATTTACCCGCTGGTCCTGTGTCCTCTGACGCTGTCGACGTTGCTGCAGTTTATGAGTTTATTGTTTACGCTGCTTTCTGCCATAAATATTTGCAAAGTGCTTGTAAAAAACAAAAGGTGGCAAAGGATGAAAAGAGCGAGAGAGAGAGAGAGCGGGCCAGTTGGTGTTGATGATGGCCAAGATGATGGGACCGGGGGTGGTGCCAGTAACTTTGTTAAGCCCCGATGTCGGGCATTGTTGCTGCGCTCGCATAAAACTTAACTTTTAGTTTGCATGCTCAGCCATAAATGGAGCTGAAGAAATTGAAGTGTTCGGCCAGTTCGGCCATTGGCCTGATGACTGCAAGGATCGTTAATCGGCTAGCCGAAAAAGCTTATCAAAAGCTCCTGAATGAGCAACTAAATCTATAATTGCCCAACCATTCCCAATCAAAATTCTCGTCCTGACTCCTTAAGTAGTCATAAAATATTGGCCAAGCATTGTTTACCCTGGCTTTGCCCTTCGGGCTCTTGATTCGCATTCGTGTTTGGTTTGGCTACACCGAGACTCACCTCACCTTTCGTGTAAGCGCGAGGCTATAAACTTTAATTTATTTGTCTCTAATAATTTCCCATGGCAACTGTTTGTTCTGACCTGTTTTCCACGAATATGGGGGATATTAGTGAGAAAGGCAATGGAATATTATTAAATGGAACTAGGACCAAGCTAAAAATTAAGAAAATATTTGTTTTCAAGGATTTTCACATTTCACAAATATCGCTTGGAATGTGTTTTGTAAAAGCAGAATCCGAAGGTGCATATTAATGACATGTTACCCTTCGGTCCGGAGACTCGTAGTTATTAAGTTGGATTATCCATTTAAATTTCAAAATCATCGAAACAATCTGTTCCTATCAATCAATCTAAATAATAATCATGATTTTTAGGTCGTAATTAAAAAGTTACTAGATTTTGGTTTCTGCAGTAGACATCGGAAAATTAACGATAAAAGACTTTAAATCTTTTGCGCAATTAAAAAATTTAAAATCTAGTGGCACAATAAATACTCTAAAAAAGACTGCAAATTATGAAGAAGCAGCTGGAATAGTGCTTAGAGGAGCTAAAAAAGAATTGGAGATGATGTTACGGGTGAATCCAACACCCAAAATCGCGATGGAAGAAAACATCAAAGTCACGGGAAGCAATTGATGCTTTTGAACAGCGACAGGCACGCCCTTGCTCTTTTTGCTCCCATTGCTCCTAGGCAGATGACCAGCACAATTGCCGACTCGAAGCGAAAACAAAAACAAATCTATTGCGGCTCCGTTCCGGAGCCGACCCGGGTCCCCAAGACCCGGCCAAGGATTGTCATCCCACAGAGTCGTGGAGTCTGCCGCTACAACAGCAACAAATCTATTGCGTATCGAGGCGGCGCCAAACCCGTGAGCATGCAGAGACGACTGCAAAAACAAATACATGCAGTGTGTGTATGGTAGTTGTTTTCGTGCCCACCGCTGCTTCAGAAGAATACTTCAGAGTACACAGCAGACCAACAACAATCATTTCGGATAGAGGAACATGCTTTACGTCAGACGAATTTGAGGAGTTTCTTGAATTGAATAATGTGGATCACATCAAAGTAGAAACCGGTTCGCCACAAGCAAACAATTATATCGAAAGGACTAAGCGAGATTTAGGTTCAATTATTAGTAAGCTAGTAGATATTGAGAAAAATATAAGTTGGGCGAAAGTATTAGCCGATGTCGATTACGCAATGAATAACACATTCCATAGAAGCATTGATAAACATCCAAGTATTATGTTATTCGGGATCAGACAAAAAGGGAATAAAATAGATAGTCAGAACAAAAATGTATCGATTGAAATGTAAAGGAAATACGATGTAGAGCATATGAAATTCAGAAACAAAAGCAGAGTTGTAATAAGAAATATGTTGATACGAATCGACAAAAGCCGAACGTCTCCACGGAAGGAGATTAACTTTGACAATGTTCGCCCAGTGGTCGAAATTCAACCATCGAACAAATTGACACAACATTAAACGATGTGAAATTTTAAGTCTAAAATAATATGTCAAAAAAGTCTTAAATTAGCATAGTTCTTGGTCCAAAAATAATTCTTTCTGAATCGGTTTGAAACCATGGAAAACCCATTGAACACACATTCAAATTTTGAACAGTCAGCTAACATTTGGTTAACTAACTTGGTATAGTTTGGTATTTTTACCCAGAAAGCTTTAAACATCGTTTCTTTTTTTCCTTGATCTTTTGTTAAAGTTTTCTTAGTTTTCTATGCATTTCTTTATTTTTAAAGCCGACAGCCTGGGAAATGTTGCTTTTGGATGGCTCCAAAGAAAGTGTGAAGAGACAGCGCTGTGATAGTGCATGATCCTAGCACAGGCAATAAGTCCATAGATTCGATGTATTTCCGACTCGATGTAATACCGATTCGATCTCAAGATCACGGCACAGTCTCCAATTGTGCTCAGAGTACTTAGATTTGATTAGTGAACTTGCCATCGAGTTTCCCGAACAATTCCGACTATTTTCGCACAATTTTCAATTGAATTCAATGCCATCTGCATGTCACCGTATCTTTAATTCGCTATAAAACAATATATAATAGCAATAAAATTTTTTTCGCTTTTAATACTCACATCAACATTACTATGCTAGAAAGGAAGACGAACAATATTATTTACAATATTAATTATTGTTAACGCTCCGAAATACTTTCTATTAGCAGCACTTGCCTCGCACAAAAAATTCTTGTCAATTGGATTTCAGTTAGACCCAGCAACTGTAAATCTGCTTAAAACCAAAACAAAATATGCGTAGAAGCTTTTTTTCCCGTTGATCGTCTCTTTACAGGAAGAGCGAACTAAGAGCCACTCTCTTCGTTTACAAATGTCAAATTACAACTGAGCACAGCTCACAGAGAGTGTTGGCCTGTTGAAACAAAAACAGTGCGTTTGTCTGCTCAGCTATCTGTGTGAAGTATGTGTTTATTGGTACAACTATTAATTCGTTATAAAACAATAAATAATTACAATTAATTTTTTTTTTGCAATCGCGGGGTCTAAATACTCATACGAAAATATGGTATAAATTTTGGGTTAATTGAATTTGTTTTACTATGCTAAAAAGGGGGCCGTACATTCGTATGAAAAAATCTTATCGTATTAATATATAGATTCAACGGTCGGAGTATCATTCCAAAGTTTAAAGGTCCGGATGAAGTAATAAAAGTGTGAGGGAATATTGCGTATTAGATGTAGAAATTTTTCAGCAGACACAGAAACCCTACGAAGGTGTACGGTCAGTTTATGATATGAAACCATGGCACATTGGGCAGAATTGCTTTTTTTTGGCATTAAGTTCAATATTATTTATTAATATTTGTATAGTTTTATTATTTTCCATTAAATAAATGTCTACCTTAAAAAAAAATTTAAAAAAATATTTTTTTCCGTTCATGCCTGGACTTTGACACCTCGTTTGTGTGTAAGAAGAGATGGTACTATTGTAGTCAGGATCTAAGTATTAATTGTTGATTTGACCGGATATTATAGTGGCCCTACAAGTTAACAGCTCCCAAACAGTCCAACATTGTAAAATTATGAAAAAGTATATTTTATTTTCCCACCTAACATTCGGAAAGTATACTTTTCGATGCTTTTATGTTGACTGAAAAGATATTCTGTAAACACATTAAGAAGAATACTAGATAGCTGATGTTTGCTCAGAAAAACGCGAAAAACTTCGGCAAACGGTAACCAAATTCATCTAAACAACATTTTTCTGAAAAAGAATTAAATACACTATTATAACAAAATCTAAGAAAAAGTAGCTTGAAGCAATTTTGCTAAGCCAGCAAGGGTTTAAGTTGGAATTTAAAAAAAAAGTTGAAAAAGTTTATCAGCCATCGCGTTACATCTATAAAAGCATTGAATATAATATATGAGAATCATCTCGTCGCTATCGGAATTAACAAGTTTATAGTAAATCAGATGGTCCATTCGCGAGATATTTCATGTTAAGTGAGCAAAATGAGCACAAAACGGTTTTTGGACCATATCTTCAGATTTTGGAGGTCCCCGAGGAAATCCAAGTATGAGAAAGTGTTGTTTGCCACCTGCTCTACAGCGTACGCTAAGTCATTTCTCGGGTTTTTACACTTTTGTGAAATTTGTATCACTGTGTAATTAAATTTATCAATGCGCTAGCTTTCGCTTCTAAAGGAATTGCAGCAACACTGTTGAAAGTTGTAGGATAGGCACATTTAGCAATGAAGCTTCCCTTAAATTTGCAACTTAACGAAATTCTTGTTTACAAAATTTCAAATCAATCCGTCTTTTCTAAAGTGTTAAGAAAATTTAAATTCATCGTATATGAATAGTGCACGATGACGCACGAGCGATCCTTAGAAACAATCAATTAAACATTGAAATATGTGCGAAACACCTTTCCGTAATTCCGAAATCAACAGCGGCGGATGAATTAAACGCATGTCTCAGGTCAGCGTATTTAATGAGTCAGAATATGAGGGTGTTTCTGGATCAAGATAGGACCGCAGAAGAGTATTTCGAAAAACTGCTGTGAGTCGGAAATGGTCCAATTTCGGTAGATACTTCCAGTGGTTTAATATCGGGTTCATTTGCCAATTTACTTTAACGAAAGCTTATTAATTATGTATATCCGTGGGTAAAGATTTTTTTTGAATGAAATCAATCAAGTGAAAACGGGGTTGGAAGCACCCAGGTAGGCCGGGCGTTCCTTCATTCTAAGTAAATTAAAAAAACCATCATCATTAAGTTTTTAAACAAGAACCTCATATTGTGAGTGATGATGAGCTCCACTGGTTTAGAATATCGTGACCACTACCCGCGAAAATGTGCAAATTTTAGATTTTTAAAAATTTGTTGTTGACGGGTGAATAGGAGGTCTAAAAGCGGCGAAGCAACGCACGTCGGGTTTCAGCTAGTAACTTATAAAAACTTATTCGGCGGTGTCCTACAAATCTCGTCCAACCAAATTCCAACCCAAAACCAATTCTCGGTGTCCTAGAAATCTCTTTCGGTTGGTTTCAAATCTCTAGTTATTTTGGTAGAGATTTTGCTAAATTCACCGCTAAAACTATTTTGATAAGTAAAATTAATTTTGGAAATGTAAACTACATTATTTTACTGGATAGGCTGCATCAAAAAAATAACATGTTTAATTTGATTTAATATTGAAATTAGCTTGTTAATAATTTTTCGCAAAACCAACCGAAGGCTGCCATATCAATCAAAACCGTCGTGCCACTAGATGGCGCCACCGTCCTCATTAGAGCCGCATGGGAAATTCAACAACAACAAAAGTGCCAAGGGCTGGCAAATTCTGCGTAATGATTGGCGCGCAAATATTTTTAAATTTTTCATGTTAATTTTGGGTAACGCGACTTAAATTTAAATTATAATATTAGCATAAATCATAAAACTTATGCCACAGCTAACAGATTTCCGTTTAACATCATTTTAATTCAAAACTAATAAGGGAAATTTATAAGGGAAATTTTTTTTGTGCGTGATGCAGCCCTGTTTTGTGAGATGAACAATTATTATGAGCCCAATTGGACCAATTCTCTTTCCCACTAAGAAAATGAAATCTCTTGAAGTTCTGGGACACCGACGGATTTTTCAAGCGATTTGCAAACCAACCGAAGACAAAATCTCTAGAGATTTCCAGGACACCCCCGATTATTTACTTATCCTGCTGCTATCACAGTAAAGAATGCGGACACACTTAAAGTTCTCAGAATGTTATAAGCCCTGTGGTGCAGATGATAAGACCATTGCCAAGCACTGATTTTCTTTTCTGGTCTTTTTAACAATGCATGTAAAAGGATTTATAAGTTCAGAGATGCTAAATCTAAATTTGTCTAGGTAATTCAATATTGGTTTTCCCATATTGCAAACTACTTAAAAAAATTTTTTTTTAACTTAAATTTTATGAGTGGAAAGTATGCATTACTTAACAATTTTAACTCCCAATGCGAACATATTTTCTTCATATTTTAAAAGGGTATCTCCTAGTCGAACCCCATTTGGTGTCAATTAAAATAGCACTCACTTGTTGTTATTGATGCCAAGAGCTTTCCCTTGAGCTGCTATGTGTTTGTGTAAAGCAACAAGAAGATGGTACACACACACACACACACACTCTATAACTTGATTTGCCTTGCGTGCTATTTTGAATTGAGCTTCTATACTCCCCACAAAACAACTCGAGTTGAGGAACGCTCGTAAAGTTGGGTCCACTTAAGCGCAATTGTTGGCCATAAACCTCATGGCGGTGCTGGCGGGGGGTTTATATATTTGCTTTATTTTGTAAGCAAACAGGGGCAGGGTAGGGCAGGGCAGGGCGAGGCAACGTGCAATCGCATCATAAACAATTAGATCGATTTGGCCACAAATTGAAACTAAATACACTTAATAATAGTAGCCAAGAGCTTGCAGTTAGTTGCATTTTTTATGCGACCTTCCTCCCAACAATTGACTTATCATTTGACTTCGTGCGGTGCAAAATCCCAGAGGAGGAATCGAAGAGACAACAACAATGGCAAATTCCACGCAATCGGCTTATGCTGCCGCTGCTGACATTGCTGCGGTTTGATGGCAACAATGGCTTCTGTTTTTCCTGTCCAGCCCCGCCTCCCAGAAGAGAAAAACCAACAATTGGTGACAACTGCCCGTGGGGGTGTGGCAGTTTAAGCCCGATGTTATTGTGGCTGCCGCTTTTCTAAATAAATACAGTCAAAACATAATTAGAAAATAGCTTGTGGCAGTTACTTTGAGCAATTATGAATTAAGGTTGTGCTGTTTCCACTTTGGGGATGCTGGGGATTTAGGAAAGAGAAGCTTAGGTGTTGCTATCTTTGTTTCAGTTCTGAATGTGGAAAGCGTTTTTGGAAAGGAGATTTCGAAATCTTTCGGTACATAAATGAAGCGGAAATGCTTCTATCTTTCCAGAATTTTTTAAAACTCTCATATATACCAGGCTCAACTCTAATTTAATAACATATTTACTTCCATATTGTGGTTGTTTCTTAGATAAATGATGGCAATAATTTGCCATTATATAAATTAAATTAATCAAAGATCATTTAACTTTAAAAAAGCAAGAAAAAGTTAGACCACACGCTCCTCATTTGTTTTCCATACGGCTCTTCCTCATTCATCTCTATCCCAGACAAACTGTTGTTGCATTTTGCGCGTGGTATAAATTATGTACGATGAATCCATAGACGAAATCAGATTGCCTGAATTTGCATTTGCACCTGCAAAAATGCGAAAACGAACCAAAGCCATGAGGCAACGACGACGACGAATCACGTTCACCAGCCATGAAATATATGTTGAGCAGAAGAGGCAGAACTACCCATGGAGTTGCCTAAGCTTAAGTGCCATTAGGCACTGAGGAACTGCTACTGGTACTGAAAAATCCTGCCTCGTCTCCCCCCCTCGCTGACACAGTACCAAATGTACATAATGCATATTTAAAGAGTTGGCTGGCAAGTGCCAAAAATCGAATATTTTAGTCCGGGCGTTGCTCAGCAGTAGGCAGCTCCCTGCTCTTGGGAATGAAACCTGGCACTTAGAACCGCCTGGCAGCAGGCTAGGGTAAACTGCCTAAGTGAGACTACTGGGGATGCAAGTGCAAAACATTCGCAAAAAGAGTGCATTTAGAATTTAAATCAGATATTGTAGATTAAATGAAAGTTGAGTTAATTTGATGGTGAAGAGATGAAACAATGAATTTTTATACCCTTGCAGAGGGTATTATAAAATTGTCCGGATGTTTGTAACGCATAGAAGGAAGCATCTCCGACCACATAAAGTATATATATTCTTGATCAGCACGACGAGCTGAGTTGAATTAGCCTTGTCCGTCTGTCCGTCTGTCCGTCTGTTTCTATGCTATCTCCTCCGTCAGTTTTAAAGCTATCCTCACCAAACTTTGCACAAAGTCTTTTGGTACAAATACGCTGCACATTTGTCGGAACCGGCCGGATCGGATGACTATAGCATATAGCTGCCATAGGAACGATCGGTTGAAAAACTAGTCTTAAAGATAAAAACTTTTTTGTTTTTAATAGAAACGCCTCCAAAGTACGTATTTCTTAGTTTACTATCCCTTCCCATAATTTTACTAAGTTTGGTCGAAATCGGATGACTATAGCATATAGCTGCCATAGGAACGATCGGTCGAAAAACTAGTTCTAGTGAGAAAAACTTTTTTGTTTTTAGTGGAAACGTCCTTATCATTGGCATAAACTCAATCTTTATACTTTTACACAATTCTACAAAGATTGGTCGAAATCGGATGACTATAGCATATAGCTCCCATAGGAACGATCGGTCGAAAAACTACTTCTAGTGAGAAAAACTTTTTTTTTTTAATGAAAGCGTCCTTATCATTGGCATACACTTATTTTATTTACTTTGGACACATTTCTACAAAGTTTTAACAAAATCGGATGACTATAGCATATAGCTGCAGTATGAATGATCGGTCGAAAAAGAAGTTCAAGTGAGAAAAACTTTTTGTCTTAAATGACATCGCCTCCAAATTTCGCAATTAACAGTGTATTATGCTTTTTCATGATTTCACCAAGTTTAATAGAAATCAGACATCTTTATAGTATAGATCCCATAGAAAAGTAATGTCCAAAAAGTAGTCTTAGAAAAACTTTTTTGTTATCAATGGAAGCTGCAAGGGTATACAAAACTTCGGCCGAGCCGAAGTTAACTTACCCCTATTTTTATATTTTTCTATAATTGTTAATAGAAAATTATACCCTGAGCCGTCAGGTAGTTATTACTTAGTATATTAAATACCCTTTAATCGAATAATTCTTTATTGAAATTTCAATTGTTCAGTGAATTATCCTGTTTGTGTTTCGTTCCTTTGTTCCTAAATCCTTGCAATCTAAGTTAAGTTTTGTTGTTAAGTGCAACTGTAAAGAGTAGCCTAATCGAAGATCCCGATCACGATTGGTTTATGTGTATTTATAGTTCTGTCATAGTAAAAGAAGTAATTAAAAGTGCTCGGGTTTTTCCACGGGCACTACCTCGCAATAGTGAAGATCCGCCCACCTCATTTTCAATACAAATATAAAGCTTGTTTGACCAAAATCATATGAGGAATGCAAACTGAACTAATCCCTAACCGATTATTCCTGCTGGTAAACCAAACCGCGAACCAAACATGTGTCCTTCAGAAATTACTGAATAGAACCAAAAATCAAACCAACAAACTGGTTCGGGTCGGTTCCGTTCAGTTCTCTGAAGAGCCTTAAGCTCTTCAACCGGTTATCAGTGGAAAGTGATACCAGAATATTTGGGAATTCTAATCGGATTCTATAGGATAATTTTCTTACGACTTTTAGTTCAAAGAAGTCTCACCGTTTGATCTTTTATAAGGGGAAACCACTGCGAAAATGAATTGATTCTTAGCGATGCCAATTTCAACAATATTACAAGATGTGATCGATACGATTCAACCATAATTTGCGACATTCTAATATAAGTTTAGATTTACTGCCTATAGATTTTGTAATTTCTGGTCAATATTGCGCTACAGCTGAGACGGCATCTATGAGGGGTGCCAAGGCCCTTAATATTTTGCTAACTGGAATAAATATTAGAAAATTTGTTCGAAACGTCCATAGTTAATCAGGTTACTTATTAAAATTTAAGTGTTCTAATAACTCGAATTTGCCCGCATGGAAAAGCACTGTTCGATTTGATAATTACACAAGGCAACAAAATCCATATTTTTTTACCTCCATCAATGTTTTCAATTTTTCCATAGTAATCTGTCTGATTCCAAATCTGTCATCACTTTTCCCACATGATATGAATATGAAGAAGAATTTAACTTACCCGACACAAGAAGTCAAGGGAACAGGGTATTTTGTAGTCGGGGCACTCGACTACAGCTCCCTTACTTTTTTTCTCTGAGTGCTTATTAAAAAATCGTTTATCCTAGTGACTTTAACAAAACCACATCGCATTACATCACTTTTAAATTTTTCCACGCCTGATTATTTTAACAGTTGTTTACTGCATTCATCGGAACAAATTCCTTTTGATTTGCTTATCATCAAATTGAATTCGTTCTGAAGAAATCTGTATATAAAGCAGAAACTTTTTTGATGCAACTATTGTTTCGCAATGGCTAACATGTGGTTCCGTCTCGTATTTCTAATTAGTAGTGTCACGTTGGGGTTTGCTGCAAATGACTTCTTTTTTAAAATCGCCGGACAAGTCCTGTCGGCGAACACCGAAAACGTCGTAATTTCACCTTTTTCGATTCGTGAAGGATTGGCCCAACTTTATTTGGGAGCAGGAGGCGAAACCGAGCGGGAGCTCAAAAATGGCCTAGGATTCAGGGGACAGAGCAAACGAGAGGATTTGTCAATCAAACACTTCATTGGAACACTTCATGGATCTGCCTTAAAAGTTGCTAACCGGGTGTATGTAAAAAGGAACTTCCCCATATTACCCAAGTACCAAAAACTCTCTAAGCAATACTTTAATGCACGCGCTGAATATGCCGACTTCCAGGGATCAGCAAGGAAGATCATTAACCAATGGGTATCCGAAAAAACAGGATATAAGATCAATGATATCATCCCCGCAGGGGCATTCAACAGTGACACGAGATTTGTTCTGATTAATGCCATTTACTTCCATGCCAAATGGTTGACACAGTTTGATAAATTTTTAACTAGAAAATCTGATTTTCATCTACTGGATCGCAACGGAGAAAGAGCAGGCAGCGTTCAGGTTGATATGATGAATGCAATAAGAATGCTGAAGTATCGGTATGATTCTAGGGCAGATGCCCATCTGGTCCTTTTACCCTATGCCGAAACCAACCTACAAATGCTACTCGTGGTGCCCAAAGAGATCGATGGCATTAAGAGAGTAGAGCAAAATCTGCAGTCTCTAAACTGGGAAGAGAACATGTTTAAGGCATTAGTGAACCTGTCATTACCCAGATTCAAATTCGAACTCAACCTAGATTTGGTGCCAGCCTTAAAAAATCTTGACTTTAGGCAAATATTTAATAATGGAAATTTCACAGAGCTCACCTCGTCCACAGAACGGTTGGCAGTTGACAAAGTGCTGCACAAAGCCATGATTGAGGTGGACGAGTATGGAACTACTGCAGCAGCTGCCACAGGTTTGAAATCAAATTTCTAAAATAAAACATCAATTGTTAATTTTTTTCCTTTCAGCTGTTGAAGGCATTGCGATCTCCGGCCTATTGAATCCAATCTCAGTCACGGTTAAAGCCAATCATCCATTTATGTTTGCAATTGTTGATCGTAGGACGGTTTACTTCATTGGACGAGTTAATGAATTTTAATAAAATTTTAAACCGGGCTTCAAAAACTTTTGAACCAGCGTAAACTGACTTGGTTCCTCAAAAATACGTTTGCCTTCACAATTTGCTAGCTTCCCTGCAAACATTTCGCCGTGTTACTTATCTCTAGTGTTGTGAAAAAATCGATAGTAAGCACCATCGATAGTTTCACTATCGATAGTACTATCGAACAATTTTGATTGTGACATATTTCAAGGAATTGCATATTAGGAAATCAAACAATTTAATTGGTAATTCATAGCAACATAAAAAAAAAACAAAATAATATCATTGGTTATTCGCAGCAACTTAAAAAATTTGGTAATATCATGGGCAATTCATACCAGATTTAGTACCAGCTTCAAAAGTGACCTTTTGTTTGAAATAATTTCAGTCGCCTTGCTAAATATTCAATCCGATATCGATATCGAGCTGTCGTTGTTATTAGCCCGACAATGTCATCATTGCTGTTCTATAAAATAAAAATAGCTATAAGTTAAAAAAAAAATATTTTATTTACCTCTCAAAATTTAAGTGATTCATCATTTGAAATTTGAGAGTTGCTTTGCTCCAGATACAATCTTTGAGACTTAATCGCATCCACTTTTTTGCCACTTTTGCAACTCATTTTGTCAACATCTTTAATTTTAAAAAATTTTATATATTCCGATGCATTTGGGCTGTTGTGAAACTGAAAATACCAAAGCTCCAATTTGGTTTTCGCCTAAGGCATGGCACACCCGAACAACTACACAGGGTGGTCAACTTTGTCCTGGAAGGATTCCACGCGGTACGTTGTGGCAGCGTACTTGGATATCCAACAGGCATTTGACCGTGTATGGCATGATGGCCTGCTGGCCAAGCTCAAGGGAACGCTCAATCCTCAAATCTTCTTGATAATTCAATCATTCCTCTCCGATAGGACCTTCAGAGTGGTCCAGGATGGCCTTGCATCCCAGAAGAAGAGGATTCGAGCAGGAGTACCTCAAGGCAGCGTTCTTGGCCCAACCCTGTACAGCCTTTTCACCGCTGACATGCCCACATCGACTGATATCCCCATCGCAGACTCGCAGGACCTGCTGATCGCGACGTTCGCCGACGACACAGCGATAATGTCACGGGATAAGTGCATCTATGCTGCAACAGATACACTGCAGGAATACCTGAAAAGGTTTGAGAACTGGGCCTGCAGGTGGAATATCTCAGTCAACCCTGAGAAATGTGTCTGTGTCACTCACACACTCAGAAGAGACATATGCCCTGGAGTCTTCCTTCACGGAGAGGTGCTCCCACACAAAACGGCACATAAGTACCTTGGGGTCACACTTGACAAGAGGCTCACGTTTAAACAGCATACCTCGAAAGTGGCTGGCAAGTTCAGAAGCAAGGCAACAAGGATGGGCTGGCTCCTTAACGAAAACAACAAGTTGTCCTTGAAAAACAAGGTGCTGATGTACAAAGTAATCCTGGCACCGATCTGGAGGTATGGCATCCAGGTGTATGGCATCGCCGCCAAGACCCACCTGAATAAAATTAGGGTCTTTCAGGCAAAAATGCTCAGACGAATCACTGGTGCAGAGTGGTTCATCAGAACCAAGGACATAGAGAGAGATTGTGGTGTCCCTATGGTCGGCGATACCATAAACAGACAAGCCGCACGTTACCTTGACAAGGTAGCATGCCACCCAAACAACCTTGCCAGACGCCTGCTCAGAAGAAGAAGGATAAACGGGATCAGGGCAGCACCGAGACTTTAGAGGATCCATCCCACTGACTTGGCTAACCGAAGGATATAGGCTTACATACACAGTCATTACACTACACTATCACATATATATCAATAACAATCTAAATATATAACAAACCTAGTTCTCAAAACCCCTAGAACTAGAACTACACGAAAACAAACACACAACACAACAAATATCTAACATTAAAATCAAAACAAACACTACAACATAAGTTATTTTAAGGAGTAACAATAGCTTGTAAAAACTTAGATGTAATAGGGCCAATAAGCTCAATAAAATTACTTTTTTTTAAATCACAAAAAAAAAAAAAAAAAAAATCAAGTAGTTCGTTTCACTAGTACCAGAAGTTCGCGTCGCTACACTATTAAAAAATGATAGTTATGTAGATCTTCTAATATTAGAGGTCAACATTTGTGGAGCCTTTGGAGCGCTAAGCAGCACCGTAGCTTAGTGTTCCTTAAGAAGCAACATTCGACGTATCATAAAATAGCTACTGTTCCGTCTTGTGGAGACCTCTTGTAACAACATAAACGGCTTTTCAGTACTCTGCGCCGCTTTTAGTTTTGAATAAACTATATCGCTGCTTTTGAAATATGAAACAATTCTCTTGCAATTTACATGAGCTTCCTGACAGCAGTCCACTTTTAAAAAATATCATGCACGACCAAATTAGAGGAACACACGGAACATAGAAGAAGTCTTTTTTAAAAGGTTGCTTGCATTCTAGTTTGTATGTTTACTAAACTTTTAATTCTAAGGAAGTGGATAAGAGATTTTCAATAATAATTATTTACCCTCCAAATAATTATTTACCCTCTCCGATGGTTTTCACAACAATACTTATCTCTATCGTTAAAGGGAGAGTTTGACGATAGTTTTAGGACAGAATTTGGAGATAGTTTGGCAATTTACACTTACTTTGATCATACGCCAGTTATTAGAAAATAGGAACAATTTGTAAATAACTAACTCACTGTTTATACGCAATCTTCTTTTGTAAATATCAAGGATTAATACAGAAACGATATTCGGTTCCGGTACGAACCGAAATGAATGTTTTGGTATAAGGTTCTTTTTCGTTTTTCAATTTGTTTCGGTTTTCAGTTCCGGTAAGTACTGGTACGGTACGAGGGCCGTCCCAGAAATGGCCGACCTAGCACAGTAGTGTTGGAAAATGTTCACAAAAAATATTAAAAAGGGGAAATACCGACTATTAAAAGCTTAAGTTTGAAGTTTGGTGCCTTTACCTTGCACAGTTTTTATTTTTGTCGATTTTAATAGAGAACGCTTGTTATTGATTTGCAAACATGGACAAAATTGGTCATCGTTATGTGATACAATACTTTCATATAAAAGGTCTTAGTCCAACCAATATTAAAAAGGAGCTGGATTCTACCTTACGTAATTCTAGTCCCTCGTTTACAACAATAAAATATTGGGTGGCTGAGTTTAAGCGAGGTCGTTTGAGCTGCGAAGATGAACATCGTAATGGGCGTCCAAATGAGGTGACCACTTGTAAGGAAGCGTTTTCTAAGGCTGGGGTCGGTCTCCGTCTAGCCAGGATCACTTTCAAACTTAATTTATTGAAGTGCTGGGACATAGGGGCATAGAGATGGGCATCAAGCAAAAGGTGGTTTAAGCTGACCCGAAAGGTTACTCCAGATATAGAAAGAAAGCTTCATAAGGATTTTCGGGGAAGAATATGAGCATGGAAGACGAAAGCCTAGCACGGGGGGATTCATGGGCATGTCTTGAGGCACGTAAAAGTGATCAGAATCACCGGAAAGGTTATACGGGACCATGCGCTCCGCGAGTATCTGCCGAGGCAAGTGAAACTATGCCACACCTACTGCAGGAGACTATCTGACCAGTATCTTGGCAGACGAAGTCACAATACTTGGCTTAAAAGCTATGAGAGCCACACGCTCGGAGACGAAGACTGAGGTCTATGCTTAGGGCTAGTGACGCCACATGAAAGGTGAGAACCTGGACCATGTGCACCAAAAATGTCTGCCAAGGCAAGTGAAACTGTGCCGAATATGCTTCAGGTGACGACCTGGCAAGCATACTGGGAGACGAAGACTGCCTACTCTGCTCTGAACACGGGATTGGCCACCTCGTGGGAGGGGATCGACGAAAACACCACAAGGTTCTATGCTAGCGCTATGAGAGGTACAGGCCCGCGTCTGCTGTGCCCTCTGTTCGGAGAAGGGGGGGAAAACGGTAACACACACACACTAGGCACTTTGCGCACGCGGTCATGGAGTGAAAGACATCGGTGTTTCGCTGATTTGAAATGATTATTATTTGCTGCACTTCATATTTTCTTTTCTGTACTTAGCCGCACCGAGAGTTCTTCAGCGGATTCTCCTAACCTCAAGCCCTGTGTCTCGCTTACCACGTTTATTCCCTGTGGGCGGGGGTGATACCTGCAGCCGCCTCCTGTTGGTTGTGTGGGCGTGAGGGTGTGGGCAGTTCACCGCGTGTCTTAAGTTTGTCTTCGCCTTGAGATGCGCGCCGCGTGGTTGGCGTCGTTGACTTCTTTTACCACCGACTTTTCCGCGCACACGACCTTCCTTCACCTTGGTCAAAATCCAACTCCTCGAGCGCCAAAAACGTCGCGTCGATCGCGGCTTCCCGCCGCCTCAGAACTATGTGACCAGCGCGGGTGCGCTAGTGATGACACCGTGGTGAACTGGAACTGGTTCGTGCTAGTGACACCGTTGATCTTAATAATGCTAATTAGGGATGTGTTTCTTAATAATAATAATAAAAGAAATAACTTGATGCCAGTCTGTTTGTTTGGGGATTCGTTCTCTTGGTGGGGGGAGCTCCAGTGCTCGTATGCTTATTCTAGGGTTTTTGTGGCGTACTAAGTTTAGTGCGTCACACACTTCAGAAATGGTGGCCAAAATTAAAAAATGTGTATTGAGTGACCGGCGATAGAAAGTTCGTGAGTAAGCTGAATGTGTAGGCATTTCGGAAAGTGCTGTACATCGCATATTGACCGAAACATTGGGTGCCGCGTTTGCTGTTCCATCATGACAATCCGCCGGCTCACACCTCAGATGTTGCAATGGCTAAAATTAATGAATTAAAATTTGAATTGCTACCTCACGCCCCTTATTCGCCAGACTTAGCTCCCTCTGATTATTTCATATTTCAAAACTTGAAAAAATGGCTCGGAGGAAAAAGATTTGGCAACAATGAAGAGTCGGAGTCCGAGGTTAATGCATATTTTGAAGAGCTTCACAGTTCTTATTAAAAAAAAAGGTATCGAAGCTATTGAACATCGCTGGGAAAATTGTATCGACCTAAAAGGATCCTATGTTGAAAAATAAAAAAAAAAAATGATAAATTTTTGTGTATTAGTAGTTAGGTCGGCTATTTCTGCGACCGCCCTCGTACTCTGTACCAGAGGTACACAGAGTATCAGAGATCTGCAAGAGAGCCTGTTTTCTTGACTCGAGTATACTGGTTGTAAATGCGTCTTGGGTATGGTTTTCCACTCAAAATATGAAGTCAGTTCATATACTCACTCATATCGTACTAGTATTTCAGTGAGTGGTCTCAGTTTTGAGCGGGTATCAAATTTACTTGTTCCTCCTTTGAGCGACACCACACGATTCTTTCGTCTTTGAGTGGGCGGTCGCACGCAGACTTTGCAGGTAACATACCAATTTTACTCAGACTGCAAAGAAGAATACGCAAATAAATCGGTGTTTTGATCATATATTCTACCAATACTTAAGTATTTCTTGAGGATTGCTCTTCGCGTTTGTTGGTTTGGTAGGGAAGGCATATTCGACTTTAATAAGTATGTATATAAATAAATTTATTAAAGATCCATATATAAAATATTGATTGTGATATAAGAATAATAAACATGTGTAAGTCTTTTCCACGAACGACGTGTCGAGGGTCCTTATTTTAAAATTCTAAAATATTTTCATAAAAACATAGGTTAAATGCTCGCTCAAATTTAAAGGGTACTTCTTCATACCTTTTTTCAGTGGGCGTAGGCAAAATTGCAAAAACAATACAAACAGAATTCGGTTCTGCTGACATCAACGTCAAAGCAGGGATAAATTTGACGAGAAGTGAAGGAACCGAACAGAAGCCGAAGACATATCAGAGAGCAGACACACAAGGTCACCAGTAAAACTAATACTGTATTCCACAAGAGGCAAGCATAAGTAAAAAATACTTAAGTGAGAAAGCGATAGATAGAAAATGCGTTGCTTGAATTGTTGGTGGATAATTTCACACTCAAATTTTACGGTTCCCTGTTTTTATGAGTATTTCCTATAGTGTTTTTGGCACTTAAGTGCGAGACGCATATATGCCGGAGGAACTCTCCTGTGGTTATGGAGGTAAAGTTGCTGACCGGTTTAACATGGTAAACCCAGCGCGATCCTGGCTTACTGCGTCTCAAGTCGACTCACACCTCCCCGTGGTAACCCCGGGTAACAGAGCGATGCAACCGCAAAGCCGCTGCCTAACGTGAGCGGCGATCCTTTTCCTGGGACAAATAGGGGGCGTTACTTCGGGCTTGGCACCCGATTAGCGTCTAATTCATCCGCCAATGAAAACTAACAAAATGCCTCGGAGTAGAAATACTACTGTATACATTTTGTTGGAGTAGTCGGGATATCCGAGTACGAAAATATTAAATACTTATGCTGTGCACTTGCAGTTGCGGTGCACTCGTGGAGATCTCTGCAGAGGTTTGTGCAAAAGTGTCCGTCTGTCCGTTCGTCCGTCCATCTGTCTGTCTGTCTGTCTGTCCGTCTGTCCGTCTGTCCGTATGAACAAACAGATCTCAGAGATGGTAAGAGATAGAGGCTTGACATGTATGGAGCATAAGTTTCTTATACTTGCAGGCAGATCAAGCTTATTTTCAATTTTCGCCACGCCCCCTCCCGCCACCGCAATATCAAAAAAACGTCATATCTCCCACAGTTTTATAGATAGAAGGTTCGAACCTTCCGCTGGGAGAATTTTAAAGATCGAATGAACGATATTCGAGCTATAAGTTAAACAAACAATTAAGTGCAGCACCGGTCGCAAAAGTGATGGGCAGCACTTCACAGGTACAGAGTATGTTACAGTCGGGCTAGACCGACTATCTTTCTTGTTTTTGTTTAAAATTTAATTATCTGTAATACAAAAGGAAACTTTCTAGGTGGCGCCGTTACTGATTTGTTAATGTAAAACAAATCAATCAATGTAATTTTTTAATTTAACGCCTTCTCAGAAAAGTGGCCAAAAAATCTAACATTGTGTAAAGGACGTCTTAAGATTTCTTCTTTGCGTTACAAAAATCTGATCAAAATTACTCTGCAAAATTTAAAAAAAAAAACCGAAAAAGGAACCGGTACCAACGATTCGGTTTTGTTCCGGTTCTATCGGTTCCAATAATAACGGTTAACGGTATTCGGTTCTAAAAAAATTTGTATCGTTTCTGCTTACGGTTCCGATTTGAAACGGTTTATTTCGGATTTGAAACGGTTTATTTCGGTTAACGGTTCCGGTACCGGTGCTTATCCCTGATTTTACACAAAACTTTCAGCATTACAGGGACTCAAAAGGTCTTTGGAATACTTAGGAAAATACTAGAAATCTCTGTAGAAGAAATTTCATAAGTTCTCTAGAATTTTAAATAAAGTTATTAAAGTCTCAAGAATCTTATAGAAATATCCAGTAATTTGGAGATAGCTATGATAGCTTTTCTACATAGATATTTAAAAAAAAAATCCTGTAATTATTTATTGTAGCAGATATTTTTATTCAAGAAAGTAAACAAAAACTTTATTGAATCCTCTACCTATTTTAAGTAATTTCTTAAACAAAATGAAAGCAATCTTTGGAGTCCCAGCCACACCGAGTATTTAAATCGCAATTTTCCACTTGAGCCGCTGAGTGTTAAATATGAAGCACTTCAAACGTCAATTAGCCCCAGAATTTCCGTGGGAAAAACTGACATAAAATATTGAATTTGTATTGTTCTTGGCCATGTTCTTTGCCTTCAATTGCATTGCCGCCTGCCTTCTGAATTCATTGTGTTCGTGTGCGTGTTCGACATGAAAACCACAACTGCAGGAGGAAAAAAATAGTGGCCCGCCGGCCATAAGTTGGCTATAAATTTATATGTAGTTCGAATGTCGCTTGGCCACTTCGCTTTTTCTCTTTTATTTTTTCGCCCGCCACTTGAGTAATTAAATTCAGCATCAGTGCGAGTGAGAGAGAGAGAGAGCGGCAGCGAGAGATGGGCGTGGCATTAACGCTTTGTGGTTTAACATTTTTGTGGTTAAATGAATTTAAAAAGCGCATCGTGCTTGGCAGGTGCAAAGTGACAACAACAAATTGCCGTTGTTGCTGTTGCTGTCTTGCCAAACGATGACGCTGCCGACATATGGAAATACTGATGGATGCGGTGGATGAGGATTGGGTGAGGAATTCATGCCCATTGATATGCAAATTGCAGGCAGGAGGTGAAAGCAACAACAACAACAACACAAAAAATGGACAAATTTGTGGCCAGAGATATATACACACACGTAGCAATGCCCTTTGGCTAAGAGTTGTACAGACGGATCAGCAAACATATTTTCGGTTCTTACGTCATTTAGATGGGAAATGCGTTTTGGATAATTCGCTTAGTATTGCCTGTTTGTAGTCTGTAAATTCCACGAAGCTATCCAAAAGAATGCAGTTTCTCGAACTATTTTTAGGTACAAAGAGATAAATAATTTAGTTATTGTATTATGTTTGCCAACATCGATGTTCACTAACATCGATATATTGACATGTTTTTGTTTAAGCTGTACTTTTACTTATCGAGATCTCATACGAGATGGGTGAAAAACATCTCAGTTTATTATGAGTTGGCTGTCAAAAAACTAATTTTAGAAATCTAAATTAGAGAATAGCCTACTTCTCATTCAGTTTTTCCATGCTTTTCATAAATTTTTGTGAGTCTCAGATTGACTATTACACTTTTCTGATTTCTCTGATGAGTAACTTTTATGAGATATCAGACAAGTAAAAGTACAGCTTTATTAACAAAAGCTTATTCGCTGATGTTGATGTAAGGAAGCATCTGCGGTCAGAAATGAGTTGTCCTGCTTTCCTGAACATGCGTTCAGAATAGCAGGACATGGCTGGCACACACAGATATCGTTTGCACATTTTTCTTAGGACTTCTATGTCGTTATTCTGGAATTTGTTTTTGTTATAATATGAACTTAATGTTCCAATTTACATTTACCTTTCAATATTGTAATGCATCGACCTCCTCAGATGCATTTGACTTTCTCAAATATTGCCTCAGCATAATTATGGCAACGGACTTCTTTGTAATGTATTTGGCTGATACTGTCGAATGCATAAATGTAAAGTGAGTTGGTTCGGTAGCTTCGGTTGGTTCGGCTGTGCGTTACAGGACAAATAGTCGCAAATTTCGCTACTTAGAGCTTCTGTTGCTTCTTCAGCATTCGAGGCATCTGAGAAGCCATACTTTTTAAAGCGAGGGTCAAGCAAAGTTGCGAGTCTGGGAAGTGACTTCTCTTCATAATAAGCTAATCTCACTGTCAGTCAAGGCATCATTGGGTTGTGTGCTACCAAAACAATCGGCCCTGTTTCGAAATCCGAGTCGGTTTTCGTGTAAACGTTTGCATTTAGAGTTTAAACTTAAAAATGTTATATGGAAGGTGACAATCAGTCCAACGGTTATTAGATTGCGTTTGACGAAAATCGGAATTGCTTAAGCAGCTGAAACTGACTGCTCAATGCCAAGTGGATTCAATTCGTCGAAAAGAAAAGACCTGATCTAGTAGCCAGGCCTGTCGAAAGGGGATTCCGGCCCGGGGGTTTTATCACATTTTGTACATATTTTATTTAAGTTTTTGCCAGACATCCGGGCTCTGGGCCCCTTTCAGAAGTCAGGGCTCGGGGGAAACACCCCGTTCCTCCTGCTAGTGGCAATAGACATTCTGCTTACCTTTGCTATAAAATTGTGAACTTTTCATAAGAAAAACAACGTTTACACGTAAACCGACTCGGAATTCAGAACAGGGCCGATTGCTAGACTTTATTTTGGGACGCATTTGGTTAAGTTTTTGGTGAAGCATTTTACATACACATACTTATATATGTGCAAATCATCCCAGCAAACCAGAGCGTGTGCATTTAGGGAAACTGTCGCAAAATGCTCATAAGCGAGCTCGCATGTGAGCAAAAAACGTGAGGTCCGACAGCAGCAACGCAGAACTATTACAAAAGTCTTGCATATGAATCGCCAAAAGCTCACTAACCCTATTTCTTGCAACTATAGTCAATAATAGTCACGACTGCCACAAACTAAACGACACATGAATCATAATGCTATCTTTTCCCGATCCGATTACAATAGTTTTGTTGGGTAAAATCTCGCATTTCACTCGCATGCGGTATCATTTGCGAGCGTTTGGTTGGCTGGGATGTGCATGTATGGGGTTTGAGTGCTGCAAAACTTACCATTAAGATATTTGTCTATTTTTTCGATCCTGCACGGTCACAACCAACACCACCACAATTCTTTCATCTATTACTTCACTGCTAATTAACTGAGAAATAATCAGTTAAATATTTTATGGTATTAATCAAAGATCTGCACGAGTGCACCGCAACTGCAAATGCACTGCATAAGTACTTGATATTTTCTCACTCGGGTATCCCGACCGCTCCAACTAAATGTATACAATGTATTTGTGTCTCGCTCATGAAATGCCAAAAACCCTCGCGCCACTCACGTAGAGTATTGGAAATACTCATACAAACAGGGAGCTGTAAAATTTGAGTGTGAAATTATCCACCAATAATTCAAGCATCGAATTTTCTATCTGTCGCTTTCTCAGTTGAGTATATTTTTGGTAATTGTTTAGTAGAGCTACCCCTCACCAAAAATTCTGAAAAAATTATCCTCGATGGACCGCGAATTTACAAGAAATTTTTCCAGTCAATAATAGTGGGCCTGGACCACCCAAATTCATTTTCCAAGAAATTGATTTCACCAGCTACCTTACAGTGTCCCAAACAACAAACTTTGCTATTTCGGAATACTGAGCGGGACAGCAAGAATGTGTCTTTGCGGACACTTTCAAAAACTGCACTTCATTTTTGCTTCTTCTTATGAGCTCCTTTCTGGACGGTCATTTTTTCCACCTGAAACGTCCATTCGCGTGCACTTTGAACCGCATTTTGGACACGTTTTTACGTTAAAATGCAGCCGTGATCTTCCACAAATGCATTATCTCCTCATCCGACTTAGTGAAAAACTTCATTAGCGTATTTACGCAACTTGGGCAACTCATTTTTCGTCGATGTGATTGGTGGTCAGAGTTTACAACGAATATTTCGCTTACCGAAACAATTTTTCAATTTATATGACAGTTAGGCAAAAAATGTTTTTATGCAAAAAAGCAACTTTCAAACAATTTTTACCATTGAACCGCGGGAGTCCCCCGCGATCTGAAGACGTCATAGTTCTTGTAAATTCGCGGTCCATCGAGGATAATTTTTTCAGAATTTTTGGTGAGGGGTAGCTCTACTAAACAATTACCATATTTTTGATCACGTTCGCTGTGTCCGTTCTCTAATACGTCTTCTGTTCGTTCCCTGTACTTCTCGTCAAATTCATCACTACATCACGCTTTTGCTTTTGACGTCGACGTCAGCAGAACCGAATTCTGTCTGCATTGTTTTGTAATTTTGCTGTGCGGCGCTCACAAAAAAAAAATAAAAAAACAAAATCATTTTACTACGCCGAATAAAAAAGTTTGAATAACCTTTAAATTTGAGCGAACAATTGAACAATTTTATGTAAATATTTCATAGAAAAGCCTTACACACTTTTGTTATTCTAATCCCACAAGCAATAATTTTTTATGAATCTTAAATAAATTTTTTCATATACTTGATAAGGTCGAATATGCCTTTCCTTACCCTGGGTAGGCAAACGTGACACTCGCTTAAGAAACCAACGAATGCGAAGTGCGATACTCAAGTCATACTTATGTATTGATAGTGTGTGTGTGTGCTGAAAACACCGAGTATTTTGCGTATTCCTCTTCGCTTTTTGAGTAAAAATATTATTTATCCTGCAAAGTGCTTCTGCGTACGTCACTGCGAAGCCGAAATCAACATGCAGTGGCGTTCAAAGCAGAACCAAACAAATTTGATACCCGCTCAAAACGACACCAGTCACAGAAATACTAGTACTAAAATGAGTGAGCATTTGAATTGACTGGATATTTTTAGTCGCGCATTTGACCGCACACGCTTGAACTGCGAGTATACTTGAGTCAAGAAAACTGGCACTCTTTCAGATCTCTGGTATTAATCAATAATTTTAGTAAATTTTTTAACAATTTCCTTTGCTTGCTCTGCTGACGCTTTTAGAGATGGTAAACAAGTAAAAACATCAATGTCGAAAAAAAACATCGATGTTTGCAATTCCTTCGAAGCATTGATCAAAAAATCGATGTTTATCCCTGCTCTACTAAAAATCCATGCCGCTGTTTTTCTGCTCCATCTGTTCTATCATCAGTAGACTTCGCTATCTTCAACAATCATTGCTATTTGTGTTCTTCTTGCTTCATTTGGAAACTTACGAGTTTTGTTTCGCGAATTCTAACTTTATTCATGTCCCTCATTTGGGTATTTAAAATTTTTTCTTAATTTTTGTCAGCTATATTGCTTGCTCTTGTTTTTGCTCATCTCCGGTTTTTGACTATTCCAAAAAACGGATTAAAGAGACTGCAAGTAATTCGCAATTTCCGTGAAGATATCCATCAAAAAGTCCCGAATTAGAAACATTGGCATAAATATATTAAAGAGAGGGACTATTTTAAAGGGAACCAAATATATCGAGTTTTGAAATAGCACAGAAGAGTAGCTACTTCCTAAACAATCCTCGTATATCAGTCCTCCCAATATTGTGCATCAAAATAGTATTGCCCTACCTTTTTAATCACAACGAAGTTGAAATAGTCGTCAACATCGGGGCTTCCTTTTCAAAGGGTATTACTTACGCACAAGCACACGCACACACTCATACGTTTGCTATTATTCGGCTGCGTTTTTCTTTCCCTCTCTTTCGCGTATTTTTATTGAAAATAATTTCAATTCGTGCGGCCCATCGACTGATGAACTTAAATTGACACTCGCTGGCATTTCATTTTGTATTTTATTTTCGCTTCCCTGGATCCTCTTTTTTTTTGTATTTTTGAAGTTCGCTCACGTTTTGCGTTTTTCTACCCATTTTAATGTAATTTATTTGCAGTTGTAATTGTTGTCGTTGTCGCTGGAAAATATATTTATATATAAATGGGGCAGTGTGTGCAGGTATGAAAAAATCGAATGCAAATTGTTTCTTTAATTGAATCATTTGAGCAACGACAGCGTAAGCAAAATAGTGTTTAACATTTATTTTCCATAATTTACGCTTATCGCGAAATTTGTAATTAAAAATAAACCGCAATTATGGGAAATTTGGGCGAATTTACGAATATTATAAAAATAATATGAATCATTTATGGAGAAATTATTACGAGTACAAAAGGCGAGGCGATAGGCTTTAATAATTTATTAATGCAGGGCCAGATCAATTAATTAAGTGGTTATCATCTCTATAAGAGGTGTGTTCAAAGGAAAAGGTGAATTTTGAATTTTCGCGGACTCTGTACATTCGATTATCGATATATTGTTTTTGTTATATTCGGACACATATGTTTATCATACTGGGTGGGGCAACATAACACCCGTATCTAAAATGAGTGTCACTCCGCTAAACGATAACCTGGAGGCCTGGGCGTTGTCTCATTCGAAGATCTTCATCCCCGCCTAAAAACACCATTTAGAACTAATTTAGATCGATTTCAAGCGCGAAATTCTTAAAAGTTCAAGAATGAACAATTTTTTTTCAAGTACTTTCGCACTTAAATTATTCGTTCTACTTTTTTCTGGGAATATTCAAAACAGACTATCATGTCTATATCGACTCGTCCGTTGATGCTAATCCAGAGTATATATACTTTAGAGTGCCGGAGGTGCTTCCTTCCAGACGTTACATACACTTGCACAAACTTAATGCATAGAAAATACTCGAATCCAAAGTTATTTCATGCCCCCTATTTTTATTATAAGGGTTACTTTGTTAGGAAGTTTCTTAGGCTGTGGTCGACTCAGTCTAGCCAGGACTACTTAAAAAATTAATTTATTTAAGGGGGGGAAAACACTGGGAAAAAATTTGTTCGACTTTTTCGATTTTTGTACTTCGATACCCAAAAATACCCCCTAAAAGATTTTCAAAAATTCGAAATAGTTTAGAAGATATAGTCCTTTTAATGACCCAAAGTGACCCGATTTTTTGCAAACTTTAAACGCGTTTTCCGAACCACGTTTTTCAAACGGGGCCCGATTCAGAGGAAACCAGTGGACCGATTTTGATCCGGAAGGGCTTATACGACGCAGAATTGTCGTCGCTATCGTTCGGCCAACTTTTGGATACCTATATTTTCGGTGAGCGTGAAGATGTCCGCCATTCGTGAAGAGTGCCACTGAGGTCCTGAGCTCGAATCCCAGTAAGGGTAAGTAAAAAATACAATAAAAAATTGATATTTAAAAAGAATTTGTGCTGGCTGCCTTGGCAGTCAGACAGATTGTGTTCAGATCTTGTATCGAACAGAACAAAAAAAAATTTAACACAACAAAAGTAAAGAGGGTTGGTGGTTCCCAAGAGAATGCCATTTTTTATGATTCTTTCTATTAGGAAAAAGAAACAAAATGTTTGTCTTAGTACCCACTTTTTTTTTCGTGTGCTTAGAAGGCTAAAACTTACTTTAACATGAAACTGTCCCTTTTCTGGGTTGTGCTTTTGGCATGCGTAAATAACAAGAAAGAACATAAAGAAGACCCCGAACGATTTCCGAACTCTGGTTTTTTTCTAACTCGTTCTTTTTCATGAGTTCGGAAGGCAAAAAGTCACCATAAAATGAAACCGTCCATTCTCTGGGTGGTGCTTTTGACACCTATTAATGGAAAGAAGAATGCGGAATGCAAAGACAAACGAAGCAAGCCAAGGGAAAGAATCTAAAATAAAGGAAACAACGGGATATGTAGAAAATTTGTGTGTTTTTTTTTCGCTCTCGTCAGCAGCGATTGCAAGTTGAATCAAAGTTAAATTAATATAAAGTTAGCCCGAAGTATAATAAAAATACATACGTACATATGTAAGTACTTGAAGTTATCATTGGTACATTTTGCTTTTATGAATTATTTTCCCAGCAAATGTATTACATGTGTGTTCAATTAACTGAACTGAACGGCTCAACAAACCAACGCAACCTGCAACACAAATATTTATATACAAGATGTGCCAATATAAGTAAATATTTAAATTACACTAGGCAACACGGTCCAGTATATTGAAGGATTGATGGTGATTCCATATGATTTTCATTTGCTGAACACGAATCTGTTTTCGAAAATGGTCCATCACGTCAAAATTTTTGGAAATTTAAGCAAAAAGATGCAAAAAATGCCTATTTAGATCATTTTTAGAGACGTTTTAAGGGGAACCATTACAATTGTCTTAACTCTTTTTAAGATTATCGAAAAGTACTACGTGCTTTTTAGCTTTAATAGAAACACTTTCAAGTATTTCTTTAGATTTTTTAAGCGAAAATATACAATTTTGAGTACTTGCACTAAGAATTACCATATTTTGTACCACCTATAGGTATGCCATGTTTTATGAATTATCTGAATCAAACAAATGACTAGCCAAATATAGCGATTTTGAAGACGTTTTAAAAGATTTGAGAACATGAATTCCAAATGGAATTTCTTCGCTTACAAATCACAGAATTGTTAGGGACAAATTATTTTAAATCTTAGAAGTAAGATTTTCATAAAAAGTTAAAGACAGTTCAAACCATAGTATAGGATCCCCACAAAACGTGCCTAAAAAGGGTCAAAAAAGCCACTTTGAACTCAAATTACTTAAAATACTATATTACTGTTTCTGAAAATCGGATCGTGTTCAGCACAAAAAAAAATAATTTAGAGTCACCACCAACACTTCAATATACTGGAAAATGTCTTATTTTGTTGCCTAGTGATAAAAATAAAAATCAACCGAGCGACATTCAAAGGAGAAATATCATCTTTTATGAAGCAGAAACTGATTGTGCACCAGCGAAAATAACTCTGATTAAAACTGATTAAAAAAATTTTAGCAGAAATTGATTGAAATAAAAATTTCTAGTAGTAGTAGTATCAGTTTATTTTGGTATCGTGGTTGGTTAAACCCGCTTACAACTAGAACACTTTAAATTTCAAAAAAAACGACATTGAATTGAATTTAAAAGGAACAAAAGTAGAAAGAAAACATTTTGATTTTTGGCTACTTAAAGATATTCATTTAAGATCGAAAGGCGGTATTTCAGCGCATGTTGAAGGAATGAAGACAGCATCTCCCAGTGTTCTCCGTTCAGCCAGCTTATAACCTCGCTTTCCGATAGGGAAGGTTTGCTGAAGTACAAGCTGCTTAGTTCGCCCAAGATTGGACAGACTCCGATCAAATGTGCAACATTCTCCGTTACATGTAGGTTGCAGAGAGTGCAGTCAGTGCTGATGGAGTTTACATGCGGCCTATAGTTCAGATTGAGCATTTCACATCGAGCGCGGCATATCATGGAGATAGATTGAATTCCTAAGCGATCTTGAAAATAGTTAAAAGTTCCAAGGTTGTGGTTTAGTTGTTTTTAGATACGTCTGGACTCACTTAAGGACGCTAGGTGTAGAAAGTTTTCCCTCTCTCGGAACTCGATGTTTTCCAAAATCTGCTTATGAGAGGCTTCCCAGGACTCTGGACGATCAAGGTCGATATCAATGTTACAAGCAGATGCTGTGGCTTGCCATTTCTCGAACACCTGAGTTTTGTTTGCTAACATCATGCCTGCTACAATACGAGGTAATCTTTCGCTGGGCATATCAAAGACTTTTCGGAAGTATTGAAGTGAGTTTGGAGGCAGTGTATTTGGAGCGATGGTAGGCCGGTTTCAATTTGTATGGCGTAATTAGGAGTTGTACTTGGAAGTTTGAAAATACGTTTAATGAACATCCTTTGAAGGCGCTCAACTTCTTCATACTGGCTACACCCCCATAGTTGCGATGCATAGCACATTACAGACCTAACAGCAGCTTCAAACAGGCGAAATTTGGTGCTTGGGAGGATGAGCGGTTTTCCAAAAAAGTTTTTCCACGTGCAGTTTATCGCTTTCTTTGAGTCCAGCAGTTTCTCCTGGAGGTGAGGCTTAAAATTCATGTTCCCTGATAGGGTGACGCCTAGGTATTTAAACCTGGTTACTGTCTCAAGCTCAGCGTTATTTAGGAACCACTTATCGACTCTAGGCGTTCGTCCACGGCAGTCTTTAACCACCATTACCTTTGTCTTCTCCACATTTATTTGTAGACTCCACAGCTGGCAGTAGTCGTATAGCTTATTTATCATGCTTTGGAGCATTTCAGGGGTCTCCGCCAGGAGCGCCTTATCGTCAGCGTACATCAAAGTTTTTACATAATGACCATTTACATCCACCCCGCCGGGCAGGAACGATGATATATCGTCGATGTAAAGGGAAAACAGAAGTGGACTGAGGAGGCATCCTTGCTTCACTCCGGTGTTGTTAGGGAACCAGTCCGAGAGCTCACTTCCGTCCCAAACAGAAAAGGAATTTTCTTCGTATAGGTTGATCAAGGTGTTTAATAAATTTCGTAGATACTCCCAGAAGGCTAAAAATTTCTATAAATATGGTTTTGTTTCAATATTTTAAAGAAAATCACGTGTCTGGCATGCTGTTTTTCATGCCATCTAAAACGGGTTCCACGAGAACGTGTTATTTACACATTATTTTAGCAGCGAACGCCTTACCGATGAAATATTCCCTACCGACGCATGTAGATCTGGAACCATTCTTTGAGAAAGAAAAATTGAAAGGGAAACCCAAACGATTCAAGAAAATAAGAGCAACAACAAAAACACATGCTGAAATACGTTCTCAAGGAAGCATTCTTTGAAGTTTTCACGTCTTAACAAAAGCGAATGGAACTTTTCACCTTTTGGGAACTACTTCTTCGGTGAAAAAGAAGTATGAAAGATGAAGTCAAGTCCGACTTAGTGTTTCTGTTTTCTATGTTCTGGGTTTTATTCTATTCATTTTCTCAATGAAAATGCCGCACCGAGAGTTATTTTCACAAAAGTAGATATCAGAAACCCTACTGCCAGCTGTTGGCTTGGTAACATTTTCAGCCTCCTTCTTGCGGTGGCGTCTTCAGGTCCTGTGACTCTGGTTCACTCCTTTGCTGTTGACTTCTTTACTCCGTTTTGGTGGCGTTTCACTTCGCTCAAAACCGTCTTGGACCTCGCCACAAACTCGACTCTTTGATCCGCAAGTGCTGGTGAGCAACGCTCGCTTCCCAGAATTTGGCATGTGTGAGCTGAGCTGATGAACTTGAAGTAGTTCATGTTTGTATCTGCGCCTGCGACTAAGGAATAATCGGGTCTGTTCCATTTTTCGACTCGATTTTCGTGTAAACGTTAATATTTCGCGTTTAAGTTGTATTAATTTGTATGTAAGTAACAAGACAATCTGTGGTTGCTAGACTTCGTCGTAATTTTCTCTCGAATTGAATTCACTTGGCATTCAGCAATAGATTTCACCGAAACAGGCCTGACTTATTCTAAATGCTAAGGCGTACTAATTCTAGTGCGTCACAAATTGCATGAAATCTTAAGCAATCAAAGAACAATTATGATTGATTGTTCCAACCTTGTCGAAAAAGTATAAGGTAGAAAATAGAAAAAGTAGTAGTATAACATTCCACCATTGCAATCACTTAGAAGTAAATGCTTTTGAGTCCTGAATAAGAAAATGCTCAACTTGATCCATAAACCGTTTTTAACTTATCCCATCCGAAACTCAAGTGTAACTTAACCTTCTTATACGTTCACGTTTTCTCTATATAACCACTTTAATCCCATTGGTTGCATCTGTAAAACGTAACCGCTTGTCTCAGTCCCTGTCTGCAGCAATAAAATTGTGTAAAGGAAATTCCAAAATGACACCGCGAAAGTCCGTGCTGCATAGCCGCGAGCTACATTAACACAATCTTGGTAAATAAGCTTTTATCCGCTTCAACCCAGCAGGAGTCTCTGCTCTCCAGCTCTCCCCAAGCTGGCAGACTTATTGTCCAAACCGAGAGAGTATTTTTTTTTATCTTTGTATGCAGCGGCTTTTGTTTGAGCAACAACAAGAGCTGCAAAAGGCTCAGACGTGCACCGTGCCGTATGCGTAATGTTTCCTCTTTGTTTTGGGGAACGAGTTTGTGTGTGTGCCGTAGCCTTTTGTGTGTCAACGGTTGTAATTATTGCTGCTGGTGCCTTTCCCCATATGTCTGGACGAGTTTTCTTCTGCAGCTTCTTCTTTAGTGTTTGTTTCAGTTTTTCGAACCTTTTGTCTGTGCTAATTAGCACAGTTTGTGGCCTATGACTGGGTAGAGGAGGAGAAATGAAGAGTGGACTTTGTGGTCTAGAGCTCTAAGAGAAAGCTGAGCTTGTTACTTTTATTGCAGTTGAATAAAAACAGCCAATTTTACATCTAAAACGATTGTACAAGTCTGGAGTGCAAAAATTAAGTTCAAATTGTTAGGGAATTGACAACTAAGCAGTTTTGGGTTAATACATTCAATTTTGCTACGGGGGCTCAACAAGCTACAATGTGCCCATTTCTGATTGCTCAAGGCAACAAAGTAAGACCTTTTTCAGTATATTGAAGAGTTCGTGGCGCCACACTTAATACACGCTTTGGTCAGTACTCAGTCGTCTTGAGAATATTGTCGAACGCTAGAACTTATCGATAATAATGCGTGCCTAAATACTTATCGGCTAGAATGTATTTCGATAAAGCAAATACTTATAAACTAGTTAATATCACAATGTAATAATCAAAAATAGAAGATTAAAGTAACTCGCAGCCAGAGTGGCCTTGACCCATCCTACTACAGTTTTGTTGTTGGAAGTACTTAAAATAAGTCAGAAACATTCTAATATTGAAAAACCACCTTCTATGCTATTGAAATGAGAACTATTGTTCTGGAATTAGGAACGCCTTTTTCTAAATTTTTCATAATTTAAATACAAAATATTTTGGATTGAGTACAAATTGACAAACAGTTCAAGCTCCAAAAATAATGCATCGAAATATTTTTAAAAAGAAAGTTTCTTGATATTCCCAACTGGCTTTAAAAGATTTCTGCCCTACACTAATTACATTTTGGTTTTTAGTTTACTAATGTGCCAGCTTTCTTGGATTCAATAAAGAGACCTCGTCTTAAGAACAAATTGGGAATGGCTGTAGAATTTTATAGTTTTAATCCAAGAACATTCTTTATTGGTCGATGTGCTTTTATTTTGTTTCAAGAATGACTTAAGAATTTATAAGACTTCGTATTTACAGTTAATAGTCTTTTACTTAATGCTAGAACAATCTAAAAGTATATTCAACAACATTTTTAAACAGTTCGAAATGAATTTTATATATCTCGATGCAACCTTAATTTAAGTATTTGAGGATTGAAAAAGTACTTGTGAAGTAAGAATTTTTATGTAAATCAAGTATTTTCTTACTTGCGTACAAATACTTAATTCAAGAACTAAGTTGTTGATTTTTTGTCAGAGTGTAGTTAAGGAAACTGTACTGGAACCGTTTACCAAATGAGAGAATTATAGTTCAGAGTTAATTTCAATATGCATCTGTGTTGTCACTTTTGTTTTTTTTTAATTTTTCATAGAAGCAGCTTCAATGAAGATGTATAATTTTACTGTTCGTACAAATCGTGGCCGACAACAATAAATAGTTTCGCAATGCATTCTGATATTGAAATCAATCTTAGATTGCTTACATATATCATCAGTAACTTTTCCCCCCTAAACTGTCAATTCAACATAATTTCATTTCCACAAAATTTTAAATCAATTAATGTTAAGCTTTGTACGAATTTCAAATTTTGTGCGGCCAAACAAGGCAAGATAAAGACTGAGAGTGGGTGGCGTAACCAGGGGGAGATGTCCTAAATTGAAAACAACAAATGTCAGCAGTTTTATGTAGTACAGACCATCAACAACTACAAATACAATGTATAAATGATGATGTGGCTGATGATGAATGCACAAGTGTGCGACTCGTTGTGTGAGTGTGCGTGATGTGAGTGTGGGTCTGTGTGACAAAGTGAATACGAAATTTGCATACGTTGGCTTTACGACTGAAATCTATCGAGAACGAGTTTGAGTTTGTTTCAGTTTTTAGTTTCCCAGTTTACGACTAGATCAACAAATTGAAGGATTTTACTGTCTGAGTGCTTGTGTGCGTGTGTGTGTGTGTGTGTGTGCTCTCATCATTTCAACTTTTAAACATTTTATTCAAAAAACATTTTCAGCTTCTACCACTTGATTGCGGTACTAAATTAAATTATGACCTTACTGAATACATTTTAGTTTTGTGCAATGCAAATATGTTCTTTGATTTCTACCATTAAAGAGAATATTTTTGGTAACAAAATGACCAGAATCAGCCTTCAAAATTTAATTGAATATGCATTAGATTTAAATATTTAATTGCTGTAATTATTTCTTTAAACAATTGTTAAACTAAGATTTTTTGAGGTGCGCAAACTTCCAAAAAAATAAAGACCTTCTCAAAGTTTCAGCATTTTAGCAGGCAATAGTGAGTTAATAGTGAGCCACAGCAAAACAGCGGTACAGTAACTCTCTTTTTCTCAGCGGTACGCATCCCTGATATAAACCAAGAAAGTTTAAAACGTTGATGCCAAAGTCTGCTGATGATAGAACAAAGTGGGCTTATGATATTCCTATTATTCCTTTTTTCTCCAATAACAATTTTACTATTGTTAAGTTCAATATAGAGTTCACATATCACTTTTGAATGTTTGTACGATACCAATGTCATACTTCCCCGACTTAAGACACTGTGGCGGCTCTACCCACACTAGCCACCAGCGACTATCGATTACTAGTCACGAGCGATTATCGATTACCACACTTTCACGAGGCTTATTCATCTCTTATCTCCAGGAGTTTCATTAGTAGAGAGTGTGTGCGAGACAAGCGAACGCGAAGTCACCGCTCGGAGCTGGTTTCTCCCAACAAATAATGTTTAACTATTTAAGTTAAATAATAAATATTAATAGTGAATTAAGCACGACATCATAGTCTCCACGCAGCCTATGTAGGCGAAATTTTTCAACGATTGTGAAATTCAACGATGATGCATAACAGGATCGACGGCAGCAGTGGCCTCGGATTCGATCACGTGGACATCATCATCCTAGCAGCAGCCCCCAGCCATTCCACTGCTGCGAACCGGCCACGTTTTTGACCATACACACACATATGCACTGCCAGTGCAACGTACACAAACGAATTTCGACGAATTGTGAAAATTAGGAGCAGACCAACACACACACACACACACATGCGCGTGGCGCTCAAAAAAGAAAACTCAACGCACGCTCACACATACACATGCGCTTCTGCCAACTGCTGGACAACTGCCTTCTTCGCTGGCATACCTGATCCGCCAGCAAACGGCCACAAAGAGGAGATCTCTTATTTTGCCAGCTTGGCCCTCATCTCCAATCACTCTTTCGAGTGCGAACGGACACAAACGAGACGCTCTTTGTTGGCATTTACTGCCAGCCTGAGCCATCTACAAGCTCTCGAACAAACGTGCCTGCGCCCACAGTCGTGTAACTAACCACGCTTTTGCCAACTTGCGACGTCTTGCTTCAGACCCTCGCATCCGCACATCAACCGAAACCCAACCGATTTCGGTTCAGCCGTGTCTACTACGACACAGGGCAACAAAGTCCTCATCCGATGCAGCGACAAAGTCCTCAACCGAGGCAGCGACTAAGTCCTCACTCGAGGCAGCAAAGACATCAACTCGAGGCAACAAAGTCCTCTTCCGAGGTACATCGATTCTGGTTCAGTCGTGTCTACTACGCGCACGTCCGTGAACCAGAACAGCAAAGTCTTCAACTGAGGCACCACGAAGCTCTTCACGAGAGAAAACTTCCCCTCAACTGAAGCAACTCGAAGTCCTAGATCAGAGGCGACTTGAACTATCAACCTCAACAAGAGGCAGCATGATCACGGCTCAAACGATATTGCTCAATGACGCCCACTCGAAGCAAGCTCCAACCTCATCGAGAGGCGACATCATTCCGGCTCAGACAAACTTGCTTATCGACGCCTACTCGAAGCTACCACCGGTCATCAACACAACTACGCAAGTCCGTAATTTCTCCCCATTTCATCCATTCGCTCCCACACGGTCACTGGAGGGGGAGTACTGTGGCGGGTCTGCCCACACTAGCAACAGCGACTATCAATTACTAATGATGAGCGACTATCGATTAACAAACTATCACGAAGCTTATTCATCTCTTATCTCCATAAGTTTCATTAGAAGAGAGAGTGTGTGAGACAAGCGAACGAGAAGCCAGCGCTCGGAGTTGGATTCTCCCAACAAATAATGTTTAACTATTCAAGTTAAATAATAAATATAAATAGTTAAACGCGCACGTCAATCGCCATAGCACGCTTAAGCGAAACATAAAGAAAGGATGGGATTTAACTATTGCATTTTAACATGCATTAATTGAGAAATGATTAAATAAGTTCAGTTATCTCCCCTGGTCACACGAAAAGGGAATTCCCAAGCAGTTATGGCATAGCTGGCACAAAGAGACGACTGCTAGACACACAGTCGACAGGCAAAAAGATGAGTTCATCTGATGAGAGGCCTGTGTTGGGTCTTGAAACATCAGTGGAGTCAACTATGCCTTCTACTTTATGACAAAAATGTTGAGGCGGCATGCCAGGCAATTTCAAAGAGTTTAAGATTTCCACTGGATAGTTGACGTCTTCGTCCTTATTCGATTTTGAATCATCCAATTCAAGTCATTAAAATCATAGTAACGCTTCCTTCATGGAGACATGATAGGTTCAGTCTTAATTTACTATAGTTTAAATGAAGGTCAGTTTCCGTTTTCGCAAGTAATCCCGATCTTCCCTCAAATCTGCGCGGTAAGGAATTCGCAGCGCAATTTATGTTCTTGGATGTTTCAAATTTTAAAGCCCTTTATCATGGACTTTCGAAATAACGATTAGTTAAAAAAAATGTACAAAACTCCTTTCAGTTGTTTGATCTCCCTTAATTCTACCGAATCTCAACTCTTAATGCCTGTACTTATGGATAACGTCCCAAATTTTGCTTAAATCTGTTCGGAAAGTAATTTTTCAGACTTACGAATGTAAGGCAGACCGAAAAGTTGCCAAAATCGCATTTTAGTTCAAGGATCGTCTTTAATTTCGCCAAGTCTCAAGCCTTGTGACCTTTCTTTAGTATAAAGTTCCAGTTTGCTCAGAAAGGTATTTTTGCCGAAGTTTTGAAGTCCGAAAACGTCTCAAAAACTATATTATTTTCTTGGATCGCCCTTAATTTCATCCTATTCCTTGAGTAAGTCGTCGCCACTAACCCAGAAATATGCACAGAGTCATTTTTTCGGACTTTTGAAGTTGCGGCAAATCCAAAATGATGTCAAAAACTTAATGTTGGTCTTGGATCGCTTCAAAATTTGAAATATAAGTCTGACTTTTCAAAATTAAATTCCTAGAAAACATTTGAATAGTCGGATGTGCTAGCTTTGTCCATAATGATATCACTTTAAAAGCTTCTGACTAAAGATGTATTAAGTTGAAGAAGCTCGACAGACTAGTGAGAATATCGTCCCATAAAGGAAATCAGATATGCAAACAAATCGATTAGCTACTTCCAAAGAAGAAATGTTAACTTAAGACTGTCATATTAGGGTGTAGGTGGTCAATTGCAGGAGGTGTACGTGCCCACATGTTTCAAAAATCCGTCATCGATAAGGACTTATCGTAGCAATTCGATTAAAATTCCCAAAATCGGTAAGTCTTGAGACTCGTTAGTGAAATGATTTTTCATGAAGGGTCACTGGTTCGGTTTGCGGTTCGGCTTATCAGCTGAATTAGCGGTTCGGTTCGGTTCATAACCGGTTTGCATCCCTGATTTCGGCATGATCAATTGAATTACAGCTCAGCACGTAGCGCAGTAGGCGGTCATTCCATATAACAGCTCAGCATATATTTTCACAGAACCCGTATGTTTTTTTTATTTTGTCTCTTTCAAGGGATTTTTGTTGTTGAGAGGAAACTATATGTTTGATTTATACTCAGTGATAATCATTTACAAGGGAATCAGCTAGAATTGGAATGCTTGGAAGTCTTAATATTAAAAACGAAATGTTTGGTGAGTGAGAAATCTATGCTCGATTCATAAACATATATTTTTGTTAATTTAATTGACCAATTTAATTTGATTTGTCTGCAGCAAGCCCGAGGCCGCCGAAGCGAGAGTTAGTGTGCGTTCAGGCACAATGGCAAATTGCCATATGTATACATACCTGCCAGTTATCTGGCAGGTCTGTTCAGACAAGTAAAATGCACGAGAATATTGACAGATTTCCTTGACCATTTATGGCGCCAGTCAAGTGGCAGGTGTTTTCGTGTGTATGGCAGCAACTGGCTCATATAAATATGGCTCATATAAATATGTCTGAATGCACCCTTAAACTGATGATGCTGTTCGAGATGACAATTCATGGTCGCGATAGGTAATCGATATACGTGATCACGATGATAAATGTGGCCGGAGCTGCCACAAATGAGCGCCTACATCGCCACCTATTGATAACTTTCCGACTTTTTCTTTTTCCCAAACTTCCGCAGAAGGAAATATCCAATTGGGTGCAGTCGTTTTCAAGTTTAAAGCACACTAACAAAACCAAGATCTAATTAGAAATATGTATAAAGATAATTAGTTGAATAAGTCGGGATTTGCACGATGAAGTAAACTTCATGAAGGGGAATTCAAGGCAAAATTAATAAAACTTAGAAAAGAAAGATCTAAAACTTCATGAAGTTTGCTTCATCGTGTAAATCCCGATTCGGTTATATTTAATTGAATTTATTTTTCACACTAACATTCACCAACTTGCCAAAAACCCACATAACCGCACAGCTTCTGGTTACCTCCTGGCTGCCTTTTAATGTTAAACAAACAAAACACACGACTAAAAACAACAAACAAACAAACGCAATTTTCTTCCAACTAAAAACAGAAAACTAAAAAGCTTTTCGTCGTAGTCGTCGACTTCTAGGCAAGTTTTAGCTCTGCATGATAAATGCGGCTGTTTGATGTGATGTCTGTGATGGAAAGGATTTGCTGTCACAGTGTGTGTGTGTGTGAATGAGGCTTTTAGGGCTGCTACATACGGCTGTCACAACATAACGCGCCGCACAACGAAAACAGAGAACGAAGGGTCTGTAAACCTCAGGAGTTTATTCAACTTTTCCGTCCGGCAGAGTTAACCGTCAGTTAAACTCAAATTACCCAGCTGTTGGCTTTAATTTGTAATTACTTATTAAACTGCAACATGCACCTGCAAAAAGCAAGTTGCTTTTGCGGGAGGAGGCAGAGCTCAGCATTATCGAGAGTGCAACAACCGAAGCGGCCTGTGTGTTTTTTGTGGGCGTTCAAATGGGCGTCATTCAGTGCAACAATGTGGCAAGTTGTTGTGGGGCGTTTTGTAGCTGCTTGTCTGCTTATTTGTGCAAATTTTTTACTACTTAAGTGCCTTGGCGTACCAACAATGTCCCCAAGCAAGGGTGGCAGCTCGAAGGGCAGCAGGCAGAACGGTAAACTACCGAGATACTTGTTTGTTGTTCTCGTGACTGCAGGCTGAGTATGTCCTATTGAACATGCTTGTTACTGTAAAAGATATTAAAATAAAAATTCAGCTGAATAAGCCTTCAAGCAAGACAATTAACTAGAAAAAGAAAAAACAAACTGATTCACTAGCCCCCAACTCACTTCCCTTAATAGCCAGACATTCTTGGCAACAGCTGCCACTACTGAACAGGATTTGTTCTCCTTCTCCTTTCACCCAGGCACTTGGCACAAGTTGTTCGCGCAAATTAACACTCGATGACTTTCAGATTAACGAGTATGTTTTGTGCCAAGTGTGACCAAGTGTGAACACGATTAAAAGTCAAGCACTAAAGTTATGGTCAGTTTTAATTTTTCAGCCAGTTGCTACTTTTTTGAAAAGAATTTAAAAAACCAGAAATAATCAATACACATTATTTCAGGGTCGACTAGGAAATGCACAAAATGAAACATCAAAAAGTTAAGACGCCCGCCGCGAATTTTCAATGTTTTCGCTTCGTTGCTTAGTTTTTGCCTTTGGCCAATGGTTCCAAAAAAAAAAAAAAAACCAACCAAAAAACATGAGGGAGTAGAAACAAGGAAGGTTCCTAAACAACAACAACGGCTATCAGCTGACAAAAAGTATCTGTTTCTGCAAACGGTCATGGCGAAGTATATTTTAGCATTTTTTTTATCGTGACCTTGTCACTGGAAAGTGTATATGAAAGAAATGACTGGGAATACACTAAATAACAAACGTTTCGCCATTTCTGGGAACAAAAATATTGTTTCGCGAATAAGATAGGTATTTAGTTACTTGCAAAATACTCACAAAATCAAGAGCAGCTGCAATAGATTGTCTGGATTTAAGTAGCGGAAAATGTGTGTATTTGCTTACCATATTTTACGTAAACAGCTGAAAATATGCGGCTTTATGCAATTAAATGAATTGTCAGTGTTTCTATTTTGTTTCTCCACATGGAAAATTACCACTTCTGAAGTGTCGAATATTCAGACTTTTGTGAACCCATGCCTGCTAAGCATAGTCTGTATATTCTGGCCAGTTTTTTTCAAAGAAAAAAAACTTTTCAATAGATGTTCCGAGGCGGGATCGAACCCACGACCTCATGCACAGCGGTCGCGCACACTAGCCGCTGAGCCACCCGGCCAGTGAATATGGAGAGTATACCATAATATGCAGAATGAAATGGAGACAGATAGAACATAACTACACTACCATAAAATGAGAAAAACATTGCTAGGAAGGCTATGGAGAAAACAAAAAACTAAGGAATATTAAATCTAACTAAATTAACCTTTTTTTCCTAACGCTAGGGGATTTGGGTGTCCCTCTGCAGAACATTCTTTTGAAATAACGAGGCTGCAATCCTGCTGTATCGTTTTGTGTTTTATTGTTGTGAAAATTTGCTAAAAATAACAAAAAACATTATCGAAATTTTTCATCAATCGTTTCAATTTGGCCTATTTGTATGTGTATGTGTTACAGTAAACAATGCCAATGGGCCGTCGAACGAATGCAGCAACACATGCGAAATAAATAACATGAATTAAATAAAACTTCGCGTGTCAGAATGCCGCAACTGCGTTCTTCTCAGCGTTCTTCTTAATCACAAGAGGCACGAGCTTTCTGAAGTCAACAAAAACATTTGGCATAGAACAAGCGCGCTGGACACGCAGAACAATTGTCCGACAACACCAACAAGTACAACGAGCATTTAAATCTGAAACATTACTTCGACTCGCATTAGAGTATGAGCCACATATCGAATAATCTGCTCATCCGAAAGTCTTGAGTGGTGTTATGGACAAAGAATGTCCCAATTGTCATGCGCTTACCTTCAAAAATGAGTCCACCGCGAAGTGTCGCGCACCTGCAAAAGAGCAACTACGGGAAATTGAGACGCCACCAGAATCATTGCATGGCTTGCTTATCAATACGGATCCAGATTTAAACCTGTTTCTGAAGTCCATTCGTATATTTAGTTCATGCTTTCAAATGAAATGGTTCGAAGCAACAGAGAAAACGCAGAATACAGCGGCAAATGGTCAGCAATTTAACACCAACATATTTACTAGATACAATGATATGGCAGAACAACGTAACAAAATTTTCATAAAATACTGTTTAAAAACATGTAAGAAAGTCGTTCAAGCCCGACTATAATACATACTGTACGTCCTTAAAGTATATGTTAACCGGTGCTGCCCAGCACAGCGGGGCCACAATTAAAAATAAACTTGAACTGCTTGCAACTAAAGGGTGTTTTTGGCAACTAAGCTGTTTTCGTGTTACATGTTACTGTCAAACATGTTAAGTTTGGTCTATAACTTAACAATGAATCGACTTACAAACGAACAAAGCTTGCAGATTATTGAATTTTATTATCAAAAATCATGCTCGGTTAATCGAAAGTGCATCGTGCACTTCTTCCATTTTATGGTCAGTTTGGGCGACCTTCTCAGGTGGCTATTCGGAATCTGGTGACTAAATTTCCCACAATATTTACATTATTGGACATTACACCACCAACATGCATACGTAGAGTGCGGACAGAGAAAAATATTGCAGCTGTATCCGCCAGTGTTGTTCAATTATCGATTCGGCGCCGTTCGCAGCAATTGGACCTCTGTTATTAAGCTACGTGGAAAATTTTGTGGAAGGATTTGGGTATAAAAACTTTTCAAGTACAGCTGGTGAAAGAATTGAAGCCACACGACCTACCACAACGGCCAACTTTTGGTGAATGGGAGCTGGCCAAATTGGATGAA